>OX439036.1:27241853-27469353 GCA_949317995.1 Acholoe squamosa | reverse complement strand
GGACTTATACCACTAGCTATATCACGTGATACACAACAGGTGTGACGTCCTCTTTTCTCTGTGCCAACTGTGGTATTACCAAAACTCGACTCTGATAATTCAACATTTGTGCAAATTGTTCCATTGGAAGGTCCAACTCGTTCATAATTTTCGGTGCAGGCATATATCATTAACACTGTATATAAGCCAAAACAATAAGCCATGCATATAATGTCCAACACTTATTCATGCCTTAATGGCAAGCATTGAGCTGACAAAACCAAATGGACAATAAACCCGCTCATTGAGACCCATGATATTGAATAGGTTCCTCTTACCTGGTGCGGCCTCTTCCTTCTTTTCTTCAGCTGGTTTTTCAACTGAAAAAGCAAAGAGCAAAACCTTGTCCTAAGCAAAAGCTATAGCCTCAAGGTCGAATCCCACATGGCGAAAAATGGCTGAAATATCTTTGCGATTTTGAATCTGTTGCGATTTAGGGACCTACCTCAAATTTGCCAGGGGTATAACTACATTAGGGTCTATAGAACACAAGCACTCTTTTGCGATTTTAGCCCTTATAACATATAATTCACAAAGAAACAAAGGCAAAATAACCCAAAGGGTAGATGATAAAACGCAACAGTGTCCTTGTGTTCTATATACACCCTCTGCCTTGCGAATTTGGAGTGGGCCCCAAAATCGCAACAGATTCGAAATTGCAGAGATATCTGAGCCAATTTTCGCCATGTGGGATTCGACCTTCATCCACATAGTCGTATATATATATATACATGACAAGCGGTCTATGTATTATGTTTACAAGCTCAACATATACTTAGGGTAGTTATTTCCAGCCTGTTCTATACAATCAATAAAGGTCAAATCCCACATGGCGATTTAGGGCTCAAATATCTCTGCGATTTTGTCCCTTGCACTCTTGGGGCCTTCCTGAGCCCCTATATCACAAGGATAACTGCTTAAGTGGTCTCAATTCTCTGTTGGATTCGGTATAAGTTGAACAATCCTTGCGATCTAAGAGCCCAGGAAGACCCCAAAATCGCAAGGGACAATATCGCAGAGATATTTGAGCCCTAAATCGCCATGTGGGATTTGACGTTAAGCACCAATTTTCTATTTAGAGAGAGCAGCTGGAGAAAGTAGCCATACGTGGCTGTCCTATTGGACATAGAAGTTATCTATTGTGAATATCGCTAAATGTAGTAGTTTAGTAACTCTAATGAACAGGAGATGTTTTTCATGTGGTACATTTATTGTACAATGTCATTCTAGAGCCCTTTATTTGCCCATATCAGATCCTTCAATTTTCGATAGGCAGCTGATTTTTTATATGACTCTCCCAGATTTATGTTATAATAATATTATGCCAGATTTACAACAGTCTGATGGGTCTAGGCCCTATAGGATCTCATAACCATATTCCTCATTTTAATGTCCCGTGTGAAATCTGTAAATTGGACTGTCCTCGATAGTGGACTTAAAATTCAACACTGAACCCATTAGAGACATGGGATTCAACACTAAACCCATTAGATTTAGGCCTACCAGGATCAAATCATGCTGAGAAGACGCTATGATGCAAGCTTACGCAGGCAGAAGTGTCTAAGCCCTGTAACCTTTGTAAGCTGATTCTATATTCTATTACTTTTGCATACCTATCATGTCAATGCCTCCCTACCTTTCATGCGACTTGAATTTCATTGGCACCTTTCTTGATACTAGGCCGCTCTTAATGTCGCAGTTAAACTAGAGTTAGACAGCATGCATCAAAAACAATAATGAAAAAGAAATTTCTGTTTGATATTCAGCCCTTGATTCTCATTGATCAGCTTCTTAATACCAGAGGCTGTTTTCACGTTTAACATCATACAACCTCTAGGGTAATAAATTTATAATGGCGGAACATATCAGGTGCAAATAGCACTATTTGTATTCCTCTAGCCACCTCTGCCTTTTCTTTTAATATCAGTATTGATTGTCGTAGACGACAGCCAGCTGGGCATTCAGTATGCATCCCAGCCATTTATTCCCACTATTTGTTCACCCGATTAACCATAGCTCAACTGAGCACTGTATCGATCCGTCTTGATATCTATTATATATAGTATATTAACTACCTCTAGCCCACTATGTTTGAAGGTAAGAATTCTGATTCTGATAATGAGGAATATAGAGATATCTGAAAAAAATCTGTCAATATGTTTTCCTTTGACGTGATATAAAAATGGACGCTTGTGGGTCGATGCGTACAATCAATATCAACCCATGTAGACCAATGTCTTCAGGGGGACTCAATGGGGGGGGGGGGTATTTGGACATTATTTTTTTTCTCATCACTTGCCTCCCGTAAATAAAAACACCAAAAGGCAAAGCTTATACAACAGAAAACAAGGGATTCCCTAATCGATAATCTACTTCATTTGACATTTAAGGGATTGGGAAAGGGACATGTGGGTACAGCTGTCCCAGGTCCCAAATACCTGAACTGTCAGGGGCAAAAATAATAAGCATGTATCATGCGATGGCCTGCTATGGTCAAAGTTGATTGGATTGTCAAATCCCCCTCAAAAAGTCATTTCCTACGTCCTATTCCTGTATCCTATACACTGAAAACCTAGACTAGTAGAAAAGTGATCAGTGTAGATGAGTTTAGGAGATCTTTCCGAATAGATGAGCTAAGGTGATCATTTTGATTTTTGCCAACAGGGGCCCCTACTTTACAATTATGCTATGATTGCATGATTCATACTCAAGATGTATTGATTTAAAGCTACACTGAGAGTATTGGTGATTGAATAGACTAACAACATTCAAAATGTGAACATGTAGAATTCATTTAAAAAGATGAATTTTCTTTTAAAAAAAGAATAAATAGATGAATTAAGAGCTTGGACACCTTTTCTGTTTCAAAAATTCCATTCACAAATATGAGATTAAGCACCCATCAGTAAAATACAAACTTATGCCATGTGGTCAATTCCAAAAGGGTAGTTATATTCCAATGATGTTCTCTAGAACATAGGTGGGGATGGGGGTGGGCGGGGGGTAAAAAATGCATCTGAAACTACAACTAACAAAAAAAGTAATCAAAGTGATCACCCATGTAATCCTTTTGATGGCTCTGTATTTTACTCAAATATGTGAAAAGAAACTTATCAATATGATGACCTAAAGTGATCACATGACAGTGATCACCCAAATATCACCAGGGTGCTCCCCTCATCCTCGCCATATTGATCACCCTAAAGGGATGATCACTACTGATCAACTTTTTTAACTATAGATTTTCTGTGTAGGCTAGAGTAACCCTGTATAGTAATGCTGAGTCATCAGCTTCTGCTGCACAATATTATCCCATTGTATTTCTGTTGCACACTTTATATACCCGTGTACTGAAGGATTGTAAGGCACACATGAGATGCTCACTGTGAGCAGCTGTCTGAGCAGCTCACTACAAAGGGAGGTATATACCATGGTATATACCTTTACAATTGACAATATGATATACACCTGTGTCTTATTGGGTAATTGAACTATGTCCCAATTCCCAACTGACTCATCAATCCTCATTCATCAATTTGCATCGATATTCAAATCATATTCTGAAATCGATGGTGGTTTTACACACAGAGACAGGAGTGGATCGTACATGTTTTATTTGTGGCCATTATTGAAATATAGACGACAACACAATTAAAAACTATCCGGTGCTATTCATTTACCATATTGCAATTTCATGTCAGGTTGGAAAACCAAAGGTAAAGGGATTGATTTAATTCAGATGGGACGATTGAGATATTTGGCAGGCCCTAGACGTAGAAGGGTTTACCCTTTGGCCTAAGAGGGGTGCTTGTTAAGCTCATGTACATCAAATATATGCTCTCAGAGTTTGCTTTTATGCTTTCCTCTGTCATATAAACACATGCATGTACATGCATACTTTATCAGATGTAACTATGTACTTAAAGGTCCAATGGAGACCCTCTTGTAGATAAAACCTACACACATAGTTTATGTGTATACTATATCAACAATATACAATGCACATATTGGTAGGTCTTTTTTTCCTGAAAAGGAAACCGACATATTGCTATTCGAAGACGTCGTGTGTCAGACCTTACACTGTGTATGAATAGATGTTCATCGACCTGTGTGCATTTAGGAACAATCACAAAATGAGCTGGCCTATATGCCCTTTATGGGAGGAACAATATGTGCCTGCGGACACTGGGTGTGACGTCACTAGAATGGTGTCCGTTTTGGCACCTTTATTTTGGCACCTTTAAGTGTACCCTGGGCCCCTATTTCCGGGAGTGGAAGGTATGGATCCAGGTTCCTCAGAGGCTTGTCACCTTATGGATAGATACAACTGGAAGCTATGGCATTTATATCTGAGCAGGCAAGCAGAAATGCAGGGTCTCATGGGACATCCCTTCTAGATTTTGAAATAGACCCATTTCAAGATTTTACCATTACATAGACTGAAATAGGTGAAATATACGGCCGTATTCCTACATGGGGGAGGGTCCCCCTACGCAAGTTATTTCAATCGGGAATAAATCTGTAACGCTAGTTTAAATATGAAGGGACTAGTGTTTTATATGAGAAGGTGAATTTCTACTTCTTCCTTCAATATTGTTACTTATTTCAGTGAAGTCTTTCTGAACCGCACCTGCATTTGAGTGAATTAAACCCTTATTTAAATGTTCGTTGGTTAGCTGTAGTTTTACTAGTAGTACCTGTTGGATGAGCTACAAGCTCCTAAAATTTAATATAATCAAAAGCCCAAAATCGGCAAAGCCTGGGATAAGCAAGGCCGAGAAGGCGAGGGAGTTGGTGCGTGGAAGCTAACCCCAACAGGAGGGTGTTGCTCCTATTGTAAAAAGAGCTGTGAGTATGTGCCCTCTTTTCTAAACAAGTCTTGCACTGCTTCACCTAAGTACTTGCACTCACCACATTAGTCTGAAAAGTCACCTGCCTTGTATAAAATAGAGAGAGCTGCACTAGGTACCTACTCATGTCACACACTCTATAGTTTATTATACTGACTGACTTCTCCCAACTAGGTACAGGTCTACTCAAATCCCCCTTTTTTAGCACCATACCTGAATGACCACTTGTGAGCAACAAAAGGGACAAGTTATAGCTACATGACAAGAAAGGACTGGAAACAAGGGCATTTTTAGCCAGCTCTTCCTTTTACTATAGGAGCAACACCCTCCTGGGCGAATGTGCCCTCAGGTTTCTCTCAACCGCACTGCTATTCACAAAGCACTGGTGTTTGTTTCATGGTAGTGATGGTATTGAGGTTAATACTTGGACATGACATATCCAGACAGCAGGAAGGGATTTCGATCAAGTCACTTAAGTGCTATCAGCAATCTAGTATGTGGACATCAAGGTAATGCCACTATTATCATACTGTGCTGACAAGCCCCTGATAAACCTCAGAGGGCCCTCATCTATATTATGTGTCAGGTACTTGACTGTCTCCAGGACAGGTCTTGCTAACCACTTCTAAAACGACCAACCACATGCCCCTACATATTGTCTGAGCTCATCCTAACGAATTCACCACTGGAACTGCACATTAATGATGTGGGGCTTTGTGTTATATATGCGCTGGTGCATTGGAAATAACCTTCATCGAAAAGGATCGATTTGGATGTTTATCAACTAAAATGTAATGCATTCCAACCCAAGTAAAATCTTGATTTACCATATAGGAAGAGGGTGGTAGTGGAGGGGCAAAGAATGACATAACCCCTACCCCACCCTTACACTAACGTAGGGGTGGGGGGGGTATCAAAGCTACCAATAAGATTGGTAGTCTTTTTGAAGTTTGATCTACTGATAGGAAGAAGGATTTGAAGTAGCTTTTGTGAAAATCCAAAAACTAGGCAATGCGCCTTTAATTGGACGATTTTATGGTATTTTTAGTGCCCATTGCATCGGTTCTAACGCGTCCTAACATGTTCAGTACTATTTTATACTTCAATGACCCTGTAACACTAGAGGGCCCTCCAGTACTATAAGGTCCAATGCCCTAGCCCATAGTGATCCCCATACATGTAACTTAAGAGCTATGGACCACATTCATGTAATCACCTTGCCGTCTGGCCAGGTAGGTTATACCTGTATATATACTGTACTCTGATCCCCACATGCCACAGGTGAGCTTATATTATGTTTTTGAGTTGGTAGAGAGTGAAGCTGATCCCTAGTCTGACTCTGAGAGCCTACTCGTTACACGAGGTTTAACGTGTATAGCTGGGCTAACACGTATATACCATGCCACTTCTGGATTGATACCACTCAAATTCCACCAACGCTTTCTTAGCTTAATTGGACTACGCAATAGCAATGGATTATATCAATAGGATTAACAGCGCCATTTGCTGTACATCTATTCCTTTATATGCACTGATACAGGGGCAGTGGTTAATGATTGATGACACCCTATCGTTAATACTTATAGACATACATTTGGTGTGTATACATGGTTGCTACGGACTCATTAACTAGTACATGTAGTTACTATGGAGTGTGACCAACGACTAAGGCTGGTCGATAGTTCTATGTGATAAACTAGGTACGTGTATTATTACGTTCTGTCTGTCACTAGATCTATTTTATAACTTCCACAAATCCCTCGGACAATAGTGCAACTGGGAAAAGCAGCCAGTGTAGTGTGCACCCTAGGCTATACATATAGTCTCGAGATACATCCTAGGTAAAATCGATTCTTTTATTGATTATGACTTAATTGTTTTCATTCGAAATTATCCTAAACATTTAGGATCAGATTCGACATTGTAACTGAAGGGTAGTAATCAAGCTGTAGAAGTTTTAAATCGTCATGTGTAATCAAAGCATGTTCACAATGCTGCTATACCGGATTGGAGATCGATAGCTTAATTATAAATGACGCTCTAATTTCTCCCGTGTCCTGTGGTCTCACCGAGTGATCCATGTATATTATCAACCTGTATTCATTTAGTTTTAGCTTCGAACTGATTACACATTCGTAGATTGAGTCATCAACACTGACATCTGCAGATAAGGGGATTCTTTCTCTGGCAATTCATTAAAGCAATCTTGAATGTGCTCTCTCGTTTTAAGCTGCCCTCCCCCCCCCCCACCCCACTCCAGATGCTTAAGATTGATTAACATCAAGATTGTCTGTACACATTGCACTGATACTAAACAGGAGCTAGTTACATGCCTGTTTCAGACGGGATATACACATTTGACACAGTACCTGGCTTATCTGCCGGCTTGGCGGCCGGGGCCGTTTCGGTTCCCTTGCTGGTGTTACAACCCATTTTGAATTCCGGTAAGTCCTGTACTTGAGGAAAGAATGCAAGGTACCGGAGGAGGTCCGCTGGGTGCTGGTGCTGGTACAGGTAGCGCGCGGGAACTGGCGAGCTCTGCTCGATCACTTGGATATTAATAAAGGAGCGTCCCGCGCGCGGCGCCTCGATCGGGCAGAAAGTTGGTTACCAACCACCTGTATACTCCATACCTGTTGCTCTTTGGGAATCAGTGCCCACCAAGACTGGGCTGGGACATGTCCGAGGGCGGGGGCGAGGATGTAGCCATGGGATACTTAAAGACCAGCGCCTTGCATGTTAACAGAATTTACTGTGTGAATTGGCCCTATCACCACTTGTTATTCATACCAGAAAAACTTACATAGAATCCATGTTCATACAACTAGCCCACCATTTGCATGATGCAGTGTATTCTTTGTTAATTGTCGTAATACCTCGCGTATAAGATGCACCCCGCGCATATAAGGCACACAAAGGTTTTGTGGTTTTGGTGCAATAAAAATTCGTTCTAGTCAATGAATTAAAATACAAAGAGCTATGTGTGATAGGGGCAATCCCATGGACCCCTTATGCCATTGTAAAAAAAATAGGAGGGAGTGATGAAAGGTCTTGGTGTCTCCTTTGCGAATCAAGGGAGATCTATTATCTTCGCTTATCAGCCGCACTTTATACGTGGGGTATTACGGTAAATCAGGGTACTATTAAAGTGTAGGCGTATGTTTATGAGGAGGCTCTATGAAGAGGCCATAGTTCAATGAATGCAAGGCTCAATTTAAACAACAGAATAAAAACAAGCGAAGAATAAATAGAGAAAATTTACAAACAAAGTAACAAAAGAAAAAAGTGTGACCCATCAAGGGAGAACACCCCTCCGTGGGGGATTTTTAATTTCCCTTTTTTATGCAGAATTCAATGGGTTTATTTAAAATGCACCATTTTTGGTAGAAATAGCCCATATTTGGATGGTAAAATGAACATTTTTCATGAGAAATCGACCTATATGCCTCTTACTGGTTGCCATGGCAACCATTCAAATAATCAAAATTTTGAGATTTTTATGCCAGTTTTCGGGGATACTCACCAAAAACCCAAAACTGAAAACAGAAATGGAAATATCCTTTTAGATCAAAATCTGTGATAAAAATTACCATAATGTTATATATTTTTTATGAAAAGGCTGATTTATTGTGTTTTTAGACATTATTATGGTTTATAATGTATTTAGAGCTTAATCGTCGATTTCAGGTATGAATAATGACCTATTTTCAAGGAGGGGTTCTGATGTAACTACTATGAATATCTAAGCCAATGATTTTAAAGATCTTGAGATGAACTTTGATAATGAATTTCCCTGCAGAGGGGTGCTTTTGCTTGCCTGGTCACAAGTGATCATTCAGAAACTCCGTCTGTATTGTCCATTGTCTGGATATTTTGGTCAATCGTTAGAGAGATATGAAAGTAAAAGGGATCAAAGGTTGGCTATGACGATCCAACATGCATCGATCGACGACCAAAGTGAATAGAATCATGACTATGTAACCTGCTCTCTCTCCGCCATAGATCCTGCCAGTATTGCACTGTATCACCTTTGTTTTACAACGTGAACATATGCCTTTTAAGCAAGCTTTGGTAATTATAAATGCAGCATTCAAAGAGGAGTTCCACTTTCTGTGTGAAGGTCAGTGGTGTGGTGGAAGCAACGATACAACATCAAAGTCCTCCCCATGGAGGTTTTAACAACGGCGTCCGGGGCATTGGCGGATCCAGAATTTGCAAAAGCCTTAAAAGGGTGTTACTTTACGAAAAGGTCATTCTTAATTGTTTGTAGGCACACCCTAAAAATCATAAAGGTCAATTCCCACGGCGCGATTATACCGGAAGGTTTGTGCAATCTAATAATCTCTTGCAATGTAGTGCCCTCCATGCATATCTAAATAGGCCTAACAGCTACAGGGGCTATTATGACAAGGAGGCTCTTGCCAAATGGGAGACAAAGTAAGATTTAAATGTTTAGATATTTTCTCTTTCATGATTGAAAAGTTTCTGCAATTTACCAGATTTTTTGTTAGAAAATCCAGATATTTAGATAAAATCTTGGACAAGCAGCTACACTTGTTCCCCTTAATTTGATACCCAACTTCCACTCTTTTCTGTATGCATAAATCATACACAGAGTTTGATCTTGGTCTTATTTCATGTCCGCTACTAGCTTTCAATTTCAATATCAAAATGAATGGCACAATACTTTGAAACCAGCTTACTTTTCTCTATTAACCCTTTAACTGCCCCCTAACTACAATGGTATTTTATACTTTTGTGGCAAGGGTGCGTTTCATGGATATATACTATCATATTTTTAAAAACAATAATTTCTATTTTACATAAATATGTGGGCGGTACTGCTTTTCGGTATCCCAAGGGTGTTTTAGATGTTGCCTGAATGCAGCAGCGACCCGTAAAGGTTCTATATACATTGCAAGGTTGAGAGGTTACTTGGACTGCAACAGTGGCATTTGGAAAGTGCAACACGGTGTGATGTTGGGGAGGGTGATCCTAAAGACTCCCTTGCTAAGCAGAACGAGGCACTCGGCAGGTGATCTTACAGATCAGCTGCCCTCTAATAAAAACACCGTCAAACCAGAGTGTGTACATAATATCAGGTTGACATGCATACTCCACATAGTAACCAGCAACGTTTTGTCAATCACGGTCGAGACGAAATTGACGAAAAAGCATGAAGGGATGGCTGTCTGTTCTAAAAATCAATATGTACACAGTAATAACCACCGTAGATTATGCCCTGCATATAAGGCGCATCCAGCATGTAAGGCGCACCCAGAGCTTATGGATATGAAAGAAATAAAAAGTTAAAAATGACAGAACTTCTGTTCTTATCAATGGATTTTGAAAATTCAAAAACCTATGGTCACCTCCATCCTATTTGAGGATTGGATAGTTTTGAGAGTAAAACATACCTTATGTTTCCTCCTACTACATTTGTTTAAGGTGCACCAGATGCCAATTCAGAGGTGCATCCTCGCATGTAAGACGCTCCTAATATGCGGGGTAATCACGGTACTAAACATATACCATTCCCAATACAATGTATTTTGTACTGCTACACAGTTTCTAAGTATTAATGAAGCCCGCACTAGATCCTCAGCATGATAGTATTTCTAACGGATATATCCTTGGTATATTGCATAACTATAATGGACCATTTTGATATATACATACATATTGCACTTGAAGTGGTCTATGTATGATAAGCAAAAGATGGCAAAGCCGTGCCACAGGTAGAAAGCACAGGTCATATAGTTCAAGCCGATCCCTGTGGCTATTGCACAGCCCCATAGCCTATTGACAAGGCCATCAAAACACCCCGCTATGTTTGCCGTTTGTCCTGGCCCTGCAGGATCTCTGTGGTGCCATTGACCGTGTGGATTAGCAAGGAGATTAAGGTTATACTTGTATGCATGTGGATTAGCCGCAGCTACATCCCAAGGTGGGCTGGCCCCTCGCCTAGTGTTCGTAGCCAAAACACAGACCCATAGGGGAGGTAGGATAAGCCGGTGTTAGCAAGTCTTGACCCATTAGATCGAGCTTGCTGCTTAGTATGTTTGATAATTACAGAGCAGGGGATATGAATGACCAGAAGAGCGACCTCTAATTCGTAGGGGCTGTACTGAGAGAGTTGGTGGTTAAGGTACCCTTTGCTGGAGGCCACTTCTTAAGGAACCACGACTTCACACAACCACTACAGTTTGAAACACTCAAAGTTAGAGTAGGTGATCATAGATAATCACCTAAGACTGCTGTGTACAATTAGCACCTATTACCTATGTCATAAGAACATGGTTCTTAGTAGGGTAGATTAACCTAAAGACGACCACATACCTAGAGTTGACCACCTGTCAGCTTGTTTTTCTCACTTTCACATGTAGTGTATTGGTCTTAAACCCTAATATTAATGAAATAGAGTTGTTATAATACCCCATAGAATGATGTCCTGGAATATATGACGTAATTGTCATTGTATGGTAATACACTGAAGTTCCCATGTTTGAATGGTTTTTATCATGACCAGCTGGTCATTTCATTAGAATTCTGCAACTTTGGTTCGATAATTTGAAGATGACGTAAGTGCTCAATATACAACATTTACTTTAGGCAAAGATAAATATCTTTGCTAAATGATAACATAAGAAAAAGTGCAGAAATGTTAAATACTTTCTGTATAGGACTTATTTCCTAGAACATACCAATTTCACCTTGAGATGACCACAATTTCACCACGAGCAGACCACCCCTTACTGAGTTATTTATGCATTTCATTGAATAGATACCATTTATAATATAGCATTACATCCAAAGATTCATATTTAGAGCAGGTTTGGATACAAATTTCCCTGGGTGATGTTCTAATACACACATTTGAACCTTTACTGGAATCCTACTTCTAGTAGTATGTAGAGTAAGTTTGTGATACTGAGAGCATGACTGTAAAATCAAGAGCTGGGTTATTATAGTGCATATTTCAAATTGATTAAAGCACAGTTAAAACAAAGCTTTTTTAATGCAGGGTTAGCATTATAACCTCTGTTTTGATGAGATTTACAATATCAATGGGCATGCCATTGTTACAATTTTCATTTTATTTTGGCCACTCTAAATCATATATATTTTCCTTATGGTGCAGTATCTTTAATGATGTTATTTTATTTCATATATATTTAAGGAACTTGTTTAATCCTTAATTTGATGTTTTAATCAAAAGGGCTTTATCAAAAGGGTGGATATTAAGTGGTCAACTCTAGGTGCAATGTGGTCATCTCAAGGTGAAATTGAACTAAATGGAATGTTTGTAGTAAGGGTGATAAACTAGAAATAACATATATAAATGGATATTTGAAATATAACAGATACAAAGCCCAAACAATTATCTTTTATTCAACATATTTTGGAAGTCTGAAGACCCAAAACTTCCAGAGATATTAGTAACTAAAAAAAAACCACCAGATTGAAAACCTGCAGATGAACGGTCGTCTTTAGGTTAATCTACCGTACACCAGTTGCACTGGCACTTCCAAGTATTAGTGAAAATTAGTTCAGGACTGTATTGTCAATATACTAGTTGTGAGAGTTCTCACTATGATTTGAAGGGGAGCAGTCGTAAGATGTTAGGAGATGGCCTCGTGTAGCATATAGCATCTACATGCGAACAACCGTACCTCGTGTAAAAGTATGGAAAGCGCATGGGCATATAATTTACACTATGACCTCTCATGTTTTTGGTACAAAGATGTGATGAATTTAAAAGGGTACACAGAAAAGAACTTTAAATGGTCGAATCACACGACGCATTTTTTTGGTGTAAAGTTTCATTTGGTGCAATCCTTACTTATTGCAAGGGTTATGGGTTGACAGACAATTTAAAGTACGATCTAACTATCTAAATATTCTCTATTGCTTAAATAAGAAAAATCTACAATTCGCCAGATTGCTTTGCTGCAATTTTGTCTACATTGCCTATAACACGATGTTCAATGTTGATCTAATTGTAGACTGGATTTACTCACATAAGCTTGCAATTTTAATAGCAAAGAAAATGGCAGAGTACTTTAGAAACAGCTTACATAATTCATATTGGTCTATATTGCAATGCTGAAAGATCCTTACTTTGGCAAGAGTGGGATTTGGAAAGTGAAATTGTGTTCAATTTTGGTATATGCATGGCCCAAAATCTGCACCAGTTCCTAAAGGTCGAATCCCATGATGCAATTTATGAATGAACATTTCTGCAATTTAGCACTCTGTTGTATCCAGTATATTGCAAGAGATATACTGATATAGGGAGGTATAATTGCAAGAAAATGTAGCCAGTAGAGCGACTAATTAAAATCTAGATAATATCTTGCTCAAATGACAAATGTCTGCAATTTGACAAACTCTGTTGCAATTGGCCAAAATCCCAGCTGGACCTGTAGGTATGCTTGTTCATTTCAAGTTGCCACCAAAGTTTCACTCTGTCATCTAAACCTTCATTATGGTGCCATCTAGTCTATTCATATCATGTACAGAGTTCACTCATTGTACACTGTTTTTGCCAAGTTAGCTTGCAATCTCAACATCAAAGATGATTCCATAGCAATTTCAATTCGGCCTAGATCTATAATATAGTCTGTATTGAAAAGCTTTGTTGTCATTTTGACTGTAATAGTGGAATTTGAGAAATTGGATTGTGTGTTATAACCCTTGTAATTTTCAGGAGAAGCAACGTTCTCAATCTGCAAGATTACACAAACTAATGAGGGATGGATCTCACCGTGGGATTCGACCTTTAACTGCACCATCTTTTGAGGGATAGATCTTATCGTAAGATTCGACCTAAACCTCTCTGTTACAGCTGAATTTATTGCAACTTTCAGTTTGGTCCTGAATCCTGGATCACAGTAACATTTCTGCATAAAATTTAATCCCCTTAAGGTTAAATCCCACGATGCAATCTACCAATCAAAATACCTTGCAAATATGGCCTCTTCCAAACTGTGATCCTTGCTTGTAGTTGAAATTGCAAGGGTTAATGCAGGTACCAAGATTGTCTCAAAATCCACTGTGGGTTGTAAAGTGCCTTGGACCTCTGCAATTTGGACCACATTGCTGTGATCTTTTAGCCTTCAGATTTTTATTTCTGAGGAACCTGTCATTAATGCTATTTCATTAAATGGTGACAACAAATCAAATAAACCCCTAAAAGGTCAAACCCACGATGCAATCTAACCCAAATTGCAAGAACTTTCCAGGGTTAGATTGCAACGCGGGATTCGACCTTTTCGTAGCCGTTATAGGTCTTGCAATATAAACAGAGAGCCCCAAATTGCAACAAATGACTAAATTGCAGAATCTTTTCAGCCAAAATTGCATCGTGTGATTCGACCTTTAATGTTGATTCACACAAATTTTCCACGGTGTCATGACAATAGTCTATGAAATTGTTTGCTCATAATCTAATCTGACCCCCTCCATTTTGACGCCTCTCAGTTATCCTGTAAATTGCAGACACTTTTCAGTTAAGCAAGGAAATTTATCTGGATCTTAATCTATCACCCAATTTACAAGAGTCTTCTTGCCTTTATACCTCCTTGTAGCTTGTATACCTTTGCAATATAAAAACAGAACAACAAATTCCAATTGAAGAAACCGTTCTGTGATAATTGCATCGTGGGATTCCACCTACATGAAATTCGACCTTTTGAGTTTTGGTTCTGCAGTACAATATACATGTACAGGTATCTTTATGGTAAAAAGAATCCAAAAAAGTAAATCATGTCCAACATTTTATGTACACTGTTCTCTGTTCTCCATTTAGAGATAAATAAAGCCCCCACAACTTGTAGGTACACTGCCCCCCGTGACAAGAGTGATATAGTATGTACTAACGTCCTGCTGTGCTTTCTTGAATCTACCTCAGGTCAGGGTGCGCCATATAGTCGAGGAATTCATACCGTAGAAGAGTATACAATACTAAACTGCTTAAAATCAAGCCTTCACTGAGCCTTAGCTTCTCCTTCAAGTCAGTGTGCACCTTATCCGGTTGTGCATATTTATCACGTTAACATGAAATCTACTATCATTATATCGGTAGTTATAATTATGAGCCCATGATTCTAGCCGAGATTTATGCATACATAATTGCCAGTGATTGCAGTGCAAATCGAAATTTATGAAGATGTTTCTAATTCTTACAGATGAATTAAAAAATCTATTTCAGGTTTATTGATTAGACAATACCAGGTATAATCGATCTATATTATGTCAAAGGACCCTCACTCTACAGGTGCACAGCAATGACATGTGCGACGGAATCTAAAGCGCTAAGTGACATGCTGAGTACTTGAACAGAATCCAGCACATGCTGTCTTGCTGATCTGAAGATTACTCAAATTCAAGTACATGTTCATGCCAAAATGCCAATGGCGACTTACTGAGTATATAATTAACTTGGAAAATAAGCAAGTTCTCGTCTATTTATTGTAACTTATCAGCAAAGTGAAATCCTGTCATTTTAACTGTTCCATCAGGGACGGCCTAAGGTCGAATCCGTAGAAGAATTCTAACCCTCCAGGCCCCTTGCAATTGAAACCTGAAACCATTGCTCACACTCCAAATTGCAAGGGTACCCACACTGTCAGCCCAAAACACCAGTTTTATAGTGGATAGCTTATTATTCTGGACTACAGGGGGAGTTGATGATAGTACAAACCCATTGACCTGATTGGGGTTCTACTGTATGTGCTACGGCAGTATATACTGCCTATTTATAATTCGGACTGAAAGTGCATAGCAGCTACGACCCCATCAAATCCCACATTGCAAATCGTGTGATGGTTCAGCCCTGCAGTTTGGTTTAAATTGTAGAGAATAATGAGGACCACCCATTTTAATAGGGGGAGGTACTTCATAGTATTTCTGTTGGTGATTTAGTTCACATAAATAGGGAGAATATATGGATATACCTGTGTTCATATTAGTGTACCTCGGCCCCTTATGTCTAAATACAATATTATAGACTAACATCTACAAGGAATGATAGACCTAGAACCTGAAAGATATAGGATGTGACCTCCCTCATTTTCTATATAATTGAACACTTTTTAGATTGCAGAACCTTTCCACATAAGCAAGAAAATAAAATCTAATTATCTGGATCTTAATTCATAGTCCAATCCCATAAGGTCGAATCCCACAATGCAATTTTCACAGAATTATTTTTATTATTTTTTTTAATTTTTTTTTGCAATTCTGCAACTTATGGTCAAATCCCATGATGCAATTTTGGCTGATAAGTTTCTGCAATTTAGTCATCTGTTGCAATTTGGGGCTCTCTCCTTATATTGCAAGATCTATAACAGCTACGGGGGGCTTTAATGGCAAGGAATTCCTTGTAGATTTGCACTGAAGTTACAATCTTTATATTTAGATATTTTCCCTTGCTTAAGTGAAAGGTTTCTGCAATTTACAGAATTTGCTTGCAATTTACAGAAATGTGGATAAAATCATTGACAAATAGGGGTGTGTGTTCAGTTTAACATGCAACCCAAGTCCCACTTTGCAATCTAAACTTGACCAATACCCTGCAATTCGTATGCAAAATGTCTGTATAAATTACACACAGAGTTCAATTTCGGTCTCATTCTGCACTGTGCTTACCTACAACAGCTTGCAAATTCAATATCAAGAGGAATCGCCTCGCAATTTAATGCAGCTTACAGAGCTACATTGCAAGGGTGAAGGGTCAGTTCAATTGCAACAGTCGGATTTGTAAAATGCAGTGGCATGTTAGAAGCCTTGCAATTTGCAATAAAGGCAAGTCTCCCTATTTGCAAGAGTTCCCAAATTGCAAGAACTTTCCAGGGTTAGATTGCATTGTGGGATTCGACCTTTTGGAACTCTTGCAAATTAGGAGCCCTGCCTGTATTGCACATTGCAAGGACTCTAGCACACTATTGCAATTTCCAAATCTCAATGTTGCAATAGAAATCGCCTCCCAACCTTACAATAATTATAGACCCTTTGAGAAAGGTAAGCTTTGTGAAAATTGCTATCTCTTTCTATATTAAATCCAGCTATGCGAAAATGATCGGAAATTTCTTACGATTTATAAATGCAGGGGCATTACTTGATATTGGAGGGATAATATAGTCTAAGGAGGGCTTACTTTGCCTAAAGGCCAAAACCCCCTATGCAAAAAAAAAGCCGTCGCGTAATAGGACCTAAATTCAGCAAACATGTTTCCCTCAAGTTACGGGGTCGGCCTTTGAAGGAGGTTGTCTTTTGGGGATGTTTTATTGAGTTTTGGGTAGGTTGCCCTTTATCTTTTTTTTTTCTTCTGAGGACTTTGAAATTGGAAAGAGCTGCACTAGGCCAAACATTTTTTAAAGCTTTTCCTAGAATTGCACGGAAAGAAACATCCAACAAGGCTGACATATTGTGTCCAATTAGTTAATATTACGGTAAAACATGAAAACCTTAGGGAAATTTGAAGTAAATTGTAGATAGAATTGAGAAAAGTGCAGGGTAGGCCCTATTTTGGCTGGAGACAAACATTTCTTGGGCCCTCTCTATTGTTTTAATTACTTTAGACTACATTTCATTTCATATGAAAAATACGCCTGGCTAATCAAAATATGAACATGATGGCAAAATTGGCTGATAGAATACGAACACTATCCCAGGGAGTGTTTGTTGGTAGGGGTCAGATGTGTCATTTAGTAACATTTCTATAGTGGTGTCCATCTATTGTTACCTAAGTAAAAGGATGCACTGCTTTACCGCCAATCCCAACTATTAATATAAACTCAGGTGGATATGCAGCCATTGTCATACCAGTGCATCTTAAACCATTAGGAAGTATTGTATTGTAATCAGTTACCAAAGGCGTTCATATATGACAGCGTACCTGAAGAAAATCTCACAGGACTATTGGTCTCCAAGTAAACGACTGGAGCCCACATTAAGATAATTAGACCAGAAACCGAGGTGCACTGTACTACATTTCTCTTTTTTTTGTGTGTTTCCTTATTTTTGGTTCCCCGTCTCCCTCAATATAAAAAGCTTAAAATAAGATTTCGAACCATTGCCGCAACACAAAACCCAGGACAGTGAATCATATGAACCATGCCATAGGATAATAGAGTGATGATCTAGTGTATCAACTGTGATCGAAGATAAGATATTATTCTGATTATTCCTCATTGTCTTAAAAATGGATACATGTACATATTTCCAGAATTGGTCCATATCGCGTGAGGTTACCTGAATGCTGGACACATGCAGTGCATATTAATGCATCACACCTGTAACACCTGTTAAACACCATACCTGTAATACCTGTGCACAAAGGGAGATAATGTAGCATAAGAGATGTTTTGTCATCCCAGACATGGCAGTCAAACAATCCCCTCCGATGTTAATCAAGGCCACTACGCAAAAAAAAAAATGGGTTGAAGTCCTTGTGAATTGAGATTTCAGCGGACCTGATTTCTGATTACTAAGGAAAATCACAAGATTTACCAACCGACCTTTGTCCTACGCAAATTTCACTGGTAGCTGACATTGGGCACTGCTTTTCTGTGATCTTTAGTGTATGGCCAATACTAAATTGCCGTGTGGTTGTATTGCCATTATTGAGCATCAAATCTTTCTGAAATAAGCAGTAAAGGCCAAACCCAACTATGTGCAAATGACCATGAAGTCCTTGTAATTCAGGTATGCAGGGATCCTTAGCTGACATTGATTGGGTCATATCACCTAGGGAAGGCCTATAATAGCAAGGGACCTTGCCAAAGTCATGTTTTTTTTTGTGGAGTGGACCATATGAAAAGTTTTAGACATTTTCTTCGGAGAAGACCAAAAATCCCTGCAATTTAGAGGAAAAACTAGAGTTTCTAGTAAACCACAAGAGGTCCCAGCAAGTTGTCGTGAGTCCTTGTCAACCTGTGTGAAGTGGCTCACACATGTCGCTAGATGGAACACGACGTCGTTATAGCACAAGATCACCAGGAATAGCAATTGCTATGCCACATGAGTCTAACACACAGTGTTGAAAGATGACGGAAAGAGTTATAACTCAAAAAGGAGTCACCATTGATGACCAATCATGGCGACAGATGACCACAATTTGCTGGGGTGTGTCTCTAGGTCGAAACCCGCCATGTAATCTACCACTCAAAAGACCTAGCAATTATGGCCTCTTGCAAATTGTGATCTTTGCATACAGCTAAAATTGCAAGGGTTAGGTACCAAGATTGTATCAAGACCCACTATAAGTTATACACTGTAAGAAGTAGGAAGGGTTATTTTACAGCAAAAAGTCCCTGCCAACTTTAGTTCTAGTTCCTTTTGCTGTAAATCTACATGACGTGAGTCACTGTAATTTTACAGCACAATCCAAAGTAATCTTACAGTAACAGGATGAAATTCTGAGATGTGTGCCAATTGCAAAAAAGTCGAATTTATTTTATACATTGAAAACCATGTGAAGCAGACTCAATACCTATCCACAGACATACCGTTTGGTTTGCTTATTGATATTGATGATTAATTGAACATAAAAAGAAGGCAAAATGATCCTGTCTTTTTGTAGAAATTAAAAATAAGCCTCAAGTAGAAAGATAAGGTACATCGGATCACTTGTAATATTGGTTCCCGTTGGAAGATATGGTTAAAGGTTTTACCAGAGTAAACTATGAACTTTCCAGTGTGGGTTAACTGATAGAAGTTAATTCTGAAGATTAATATAAATTTTAAGATATGTCCGTTACCATGAAGATAGAGGCATGGTTAAAGATAAAATCGTATTTGAATACACATAATATTTATCATAACTCTTGTTATGCAACTGTTAACAGTTGCCATCCAAATGGCATAATGACTGTTCAAAATCATGGTCACTGACGTATTACCCTCCTATCTCTCAACATAGAAGCTATTTTTTGTCATTCTGTCATTTCCCAAATAATTATTTTATCACTGTCCCCTTTTGGAATAGAACCGTCTATCATATATACAAATGTCTTATGGAGTTAAAATTTACATTTTCTACTTTTATTTTTTAGCAGTCTTTCCACCCAATTGTCACAGATCACAGATTTTCACCCAACAACCACTGTCACAACAATCATGCAGCAAGATTATTTAGATCTACAAAAGCATTATGCTGTAAATTTTAACAGCAAAATATGTTGTAAAATTACAGAAAAATGTCTTGTGATTAAACAGCAATATTTTCTGTAAATGAACAGCAAGTTTTGCCGTAAATTAGCAGCAAAATATATTGTAAATTTACAGAAACCTTTGCAGGCAACTGAGGTTCCAGCAACTATTGTTGTAAATTACCGGCTATAGGCTAAGGTTCATCCATTTCTAGATCATAGAGATTTTCCAACTATTTTAGCATACTGGGATTTGACCCACAGGGATTTCAAGGGTCCTTGATGAAAATATCTTAATGATTTGATGTGTTCCATTGACCAGACGTCAACACTTTGGCAAAGTTCCTTAGCCGTTATAGGCTTAGTTCCTCATGTAAATATCCCACTGGACCTCTATCGCTAGATTTAGGCTTTGTATGGCTGATTCCTGTGATAGAGGCCTTACCTAGTGGAAATGGGAACTGGCGCTTGAGGTTGCATAATTTCTTGCCACGTTGGACTAGGAGTCGGTCTTGGATAATAGTAGCTAACTTAACCTCTAGGTGACGCCACTGCGCAGCCTACTTCTGAATGATAATCTAGATGTACCTGTGCGTTTACCTGCTGACTCTTTTCAATGCTCAACTGAGTGCCCGGGAAATTAATTTTGAAAAGGATGGAGAAAAATACTGAGAGAGCATGATGAAATTCCCGAGATTCCATATGACTGTGGCTTTGAGGAGGAGGGGGGTGGCTTGTATGAATATGAATACAGTCAAAACATTGACCCATAGGCGTACATCCTAGGCCACCACCTTGTCCATGGATAGCTGGCGAATGCAGTGCTCATTTTGATGAAATGCCTACTTTGGAGTTCACTAAAGGTAATCCCTGAGCATCTTTCTTAACAGTGTGTTCTCCCTTTTATCTATAAACTGATTTGTTAAGAACAACCTTCAATCAGTTGATAACTGCCCCAGCCTGCTTCAACCCCTAGCACTGATTGCCCCCAGCCAATCAATGACAAAATCGAAGTGTCAAATGAGGGCTGATATTCACCTGTAACGCAGATCTTATAGAACTCAGTATGGAGGCCTAGTGGAGCCGCCATTTTGAATTTCGCTGGTTGAGGTAAATCCCACTGATAAGACATACCATGATGGGTACCTTATCCCTGGTTAACCCCCACTTCCAGGGATATGCTGGTCCCATCTAATCAGTTCTTATCAGTGTCTGTCGCTGGGACCAGCTCCAGACCAGCTACTGCCCAATAAAGCATGAGTTGCAGTTAGGCCCCTGCCACGTCACAGGGTTGCTACCTGTGGGCAAACATTGCAAACACGTAGATGTGTAGCTATACCATTAGTAGGAACCTCTCAAAATATTCATCTTCATTGTTAGATGAATATACAAAGACCCCTGCACAATCTCATTACTGAATGAATTACATGATCTTACATGTCGAATAGGACCTACAGATAGGATACCAATGTAGTTATGATAATTACCAATGGGAGACATAGTCGCCTTGCATGACAAACATTCAGGTCAATTCAGTTCATTGGTTTGTTTGCCCGCCGAGACCCATATAATAGTAACAATAAGTAACCCACGTGAATTCACGCATACTCTCCAACAACCCATTGCAGTCACCATGTATCTGAAAGGGGGGGGGGTCACTAACTGGCCATGGACTGCTGTTTACACATATATGCGACCTCCACTCCCCAAAGCACTACTTACAGTGATGGTGCTACTATGCCAGTGGGTGATTAGCTGAGGGCAAACATTTTCTACACGTGGTTAGGTAGCTACCCCAAGAGCGGGCATTCCTCAATACATCTGAATATTTTTAGATAATCATATGGAATACTTATATAATTCTATTCTCATCAGTAGGTGCATAACACAATGAATTAAAACTAATTCATATAGAATATGACCTCGTGATAGAATTGGCATGTGTGAATAAGGTATGTGAGGCAAGGTAACCTTACCTGACGTCAGTAGAGTAGGTTTGTGTGCCCGCAGATACCCATAAATAGAAACAATCAGTAACCGTAACTCACGCTATAGGTAAAACACTGACAAAAGCTGTATTCCCGGGATGCAATACATACCATGCACAGCTACAAGGAAGAACATTGGTCGCAAAATGGTCTGGAATATCTGGACATGATACACGTGGACCTAACAAGGTAGGCACCAATTTAGCCCAGCATTTTAATTTTATCCATGTCTAGAGAGGGTGTTTTTGGATAGCCATCAATTTCCACTGCCAAAGGTGCATGCCTTGGATGTATTTGATCAGGAACTTTATGGCCAATCAAATAATTTTCAACTTCACACTCACAGGTAACACAAAGCGATCACCTCTCAGTTGCTCATCATATAAACCCATGATTTTACAACCACAAGTCTTTTGGAAAGTGACATGTATGTGTAGTATGACACAATAGCTTTGTATTTAGTATACATCTTCATGTTGTATATTCGAGGTACGTACTCATAAATAGAAGAGTAGTCTGAGCAGACAATAGAGAGAATAGCTGAATGTCTGTGCCCTGTGAGCGCAGACTGAAAACCCTAAAAGTTGGCGCCCAATGAAGAGGCATAGGGCCTATCTGTACAACATACATGTACATGTACAGTGGGTGATCACATAGTGTTATTACTGAGTGCAAGCCTTTTGACAGTTTGTCACTATGAAAATATAGAGTTCCTACCCAGTCAATTAGGGTTCTGTGCAGTTCTATGTATAGTAAATTGTCTGAGTCAATAGGGGCACTTTTATGTGTGAACAACAATCCAGCTAGTCAGAACCCCTCCCCCCTCTCCCTAGTATATTGCAGGAGAACTTGAGATTTACATGACAGGTCTATTTAAGTTTGGATGAAGACTCAGACAGATCACACTAGGTTTTCTCTGGGTGTAGAACTAACTGATCACTACCGTGTGTGGAGGGGTTGGGCCTAACTGATCACTACCGTGTGTGGAGGGGTTGGGCCTAACTGATCACTACCGTGTGTGGAGGGGTTGGGCCTAACTGATCACTACCGTGTGTGGAGGGGTTGGGCCAGGGGATCACTGATCTGCCAGGGGATCACTGATCCCTGGCCCAACTCCAACACACAGGTAGTAATCAGTGTTCTATCATAGCCCGCCCCATGTTAAAAAATGCCAGTTCCTATAAAACCATACAAAATCACAAGGGTCAGGTAGTATGACAAACTGGTGACCCAATACTGAGTCAGCTGTAAGGCTGGCCTGGTATGGGGTTGTTTACCTGCAATCCTGCATGTAGTAGTACTATTACTGGTAGTACAACCAGGGCTAGGCTATTAAGTTTCATTCCCTGTTAAAAAGGAATGAATATCACCCCCTCAGTAGTACTATTAACTTGATTAATCTTTACAGTGAGTTCTTCTTTTAGAATTAGATATGAGATAGGTTTCATTTATACACTTAACAGGGAGACTAGACTTTGAGAGTAGGCCTAGAACTGGGTGGTGATCCAGCAGATCACCTGCCCAGTGCCTTATTCTGGTTAACATAGAGTTCAATGGGATCACCCTGCCCAGCTCCACACAGCTATGGTAGAACAGTGTATACATGTACCTGTGGCCATTATGCACCTATCTGCCTATGCAAATTAGCCACATGCTTTTAGGATAGCAGCAAAATTGAAAAAGAGATGCAGGTGCAAAGCCCCATGAAACATCTCTAGACAAAGTAGTGGGGTAAACATTACTAAGAGAGTAATGAATGGGCTATCGGGCACCGAGTTCAGTGTATCGTAGGATATCGTAACGAGTGGCCGTAGGCCACGAGTTACGATATCCTACGATACACTGAACGAGGTGACCAATAGCCCATTCCTTACTGTCTTTATTACACGATTAATCAATAAAAAATCAATAAATAATCAATAGAATATCAATAAAACAAGTTGAAAACAAAAATCCTTCCCCGGGACTCGAAGCCAGCCATTGTGTGTACACGATCGGTACATACACCTCCTCGCCCGGCAGCGGACAGCGGCAGGGCACACGGCGAAAAAAGCTTCTCGCTGTTATGTTTGTGTATAATACACCTCCTCGCCCGGCAGCGGACAGCTGCAGGGCACACGGCGAAAAAAGCTTCTCGCTGTTATGTTTATGTATAATACACCTCCTCGCCCGGCAGCGGACAGCGACAGCGCACATGGCGAAAAAAGATGATTCTCACGGTTATGTTTGTGTATAATACACCTCCTCGCCCGGCAGCAGACAGGACAGCGCACACGGCGAAAAAAGACGCGTCCGGGCCGGGAATTGATCCGCGGACCCCTCACGGCTGAGCGCAACGTGCTAACCGCTAGGCCACCGCGTCTCCTCCATTCACTACGTCTCGCTGTTATGTTTGTGTAGAATACACCTCGTTGCCCGGCAGCAGACAGCGACAGCGCACACGGCTTTGTATCATATCCAGACGTGGTTCGAACAGGGCGTATCTCGTCAGTCCCTGTGGCGCACTGCATAGGGAGTTGGATTTGGGATGTGAGACTGCAGGTTCGATCCCTACCCTGGCCTGGAATATTTCGTGGGTTTTAAACATGTAAAATATGAAATGTAAGGTGTGCCTGATATCCATGGATATCAGGCACTAGTGCCTGTTATCCATGGATATCAGGCACACCTTACAAAAGTCATGATGCATGCATCATGGTGTGCAATATCGACAGGTATCAGCATGGGGATATCCAGAAAAAGCACCCAAAATCCAAGAAATCGTGTCATAAATCAAAATAGGGTATTATGTACAACCAATGTCATAGCATATAGTTCGATCAGTCCATATGGCCCAATACAGGGAAGACTGTCAATACACGATAGACAGTTGTGTCCGACCTTAAGGTGGGTCACTCCCATGGTCTAAAAGTAATCAAATCTTTACCAAACGTTTACCGTAAGGCTTTAATTAATTAAATGATGCAACGAAAACTTGACGGTCCCTGACTAGTTTAAAAGATATTTCACCTTAAAGTTTGAGTGTCCTTGTCATAGGATTACATAGTGTTGGGACAGATATGCAGTGAAAGATATCTAAGAATAGATACACATCTTTAGAATTCACTATAGCTTCGTTCACCAATGGTCCCGGGCATATTTTAAAAGTTTTTGGCATTTGAAATAAAAATGTAATGATAGCATTAAGTGGTATAAATATCTGTGGATTGGAAGTAAACTGTTTCATTCTTGCATCTAAAGTTCGAGAGTTCAGTTCTTGGTCCAACCCAGTATTTCACCTGTCTGGACCAGAGTGCAAATGCCCAGAAACCTGCGCCATGGGCTTAATTTACAAAGGATTGTCTCACCTGAATGTGCCTTCCATAGTACCCCGCATATAAGGCACAGTTTACAACTGGGCCTTTAGTTCTTTCTAGATCCACAAGGATACAGCACTCCCCTGACCGCCACAGATGTATAGGGAACAGAGCCATCCCTGTATGGAGGTGGCCATCTTGAAATCAGTTATGTAACTGACCCCCTGACGGTCATCTTGGATGTGGGAGAGGATTGTGGGTAATGTCTTATCATCCCCTCCACCCACAGAAAACAATGGGAATAGATAATACTGATAAGCTGCCCCTGCCTCTATCTTATTCACCTTAAGTACCTGCCCATTGTTTTAGGTGTGAATGGAAGGGATTAGCCTGATAGGGAGACAATGGCTTGGTTTTACTCAGCCTGGATTATATGTGCCCTCTAAGAAAACCTTTAAAGTTAAATTTCTCTTATATTTGAAGTACTAAGTCTATATAAAGCTGATATTGTTTAAGTTTAAAGTATTTGCTATCCAAAGGTATAGATTTTTTAGAATATAGCTTCATATAGACTATTAGGAAGGGCCAACCAAAGTAAACTGTACATAGAGACCAACTGCTGATCTAGCCCCCGACTACATGAGCCACCTAGCTAGTTTGGTACTAGCAATGGCTCTGTCCCATATAGGCGTTCTGGTGGAGGGCCCTAGCTAAACATAGTTTGTTTGTTTTTTAATTGCAAAATTATTGAGAATAGAAAAGAAGTAATGTAAATTTACCTTGGGGGACTAATACACAAACTTTTGGTGCGTCTTAAAGGCCTTGTACTTGGTATTGAGGAATACCACCAAGGAGTATAGATCTAGTCCTTTATACTTCAGCTAGCTTGTGCTTATGGCTGTCTTGCCAATGTTTTGGCCTTCTCGATATTCATTATGCCCTATCACAAGCCCACAATGGGATTTCTTTGTGATATGAATAAGAAATAGAACTACCTTTCTTCCCCTCCCCCTTCACAGATAGGCGGAACGGAGACCCCATTTGTAGCCTTAATTCACAGCTGCCGCATTTGTCTCATACTCTTATTAAGGCCACCAAAGGCGTCATTCGCGAAAAAAAAGGCCCAGTGAGTGTTTTATGGTGTCCCATTACGTTCCGGCATGTTTCATTTAGGAAAATACTAATTAATAGTGGAGTATCCAGTCCTTGTTTCTTGCGAACACCGTTAACTCAAACTGAAGTTCAGAATAGTTCTACCATATTACAGAAGATGGCAGTTCGAATGCACTGAAGATCCTGACTGAAGATGCTGTTGTAAAACGAGAGGCAATGCAGCCACACATCCCCAGAGCCTTTATACATGTATTTAGTCCACAACAATCCTCCGGGAGAAAGCTAGTTTAGTTCGCTTTGATGGAATCACGATCCTCTGAAAATTGAAGGTTTTGAACTAAGGGAATCCATAACCAACGAAATCACTCTCAGAACCTTAAGGATTCCCCATGCATTGGCACCTGTGCAAGTGTCAGTGATATCTAAAGCGATGAGATCAACACTAATGTTGTCAATATGGCCACGAATTCTCAATTTCTAGAGTGCGCTCTCTAGCAGCCCGTAAATCTTTCCTAAATCTACAGTGGTACTTATTGCCTGGTATATGATATATGGAGATCATCAAAACATCATTATTTCAATGGCTCAGGTCCTAGACAGGAGGAGAGCTACCCTGTGTCCCTTTGAGCCATAACTTTAATACCTATTTTACACGGTCGTAGTGCTTATCAAAATACACCATGGGTGCTAGCATTGAGGGAAAACAGCTAGATCTAATTTTATCTGTATTTTTCTGGCAAGTAGTATCTCCTTTGCCGTATCATAGAGTTATATCCCTGGGGGGGGGGGAAGACGGCTGGGATTGTAGAAACTACAGTATCTGCAGCAGTACAACCGGCTATTTATATATTATATGCCAGGATTTAGGTCAAAATTCAGCTATTGAAGGCTCAAATTGGCCGTTCTGTATATTAGGTCACATAATCTAAAGACTGTGTGAAAATTCAATACATGTCGTACGCCTACATATTCCTAGAAGTCCTAGAAATTGATGTTCGCCGAAAGAGATATGAATTCTACAATAAATCTGAACGTGAGGTTTAAATACAGAAGCGCTGCTATAAATTGCGCTGTTAGATGATGAAAAGACCATGATTGTATCGATGTATTTTTTTTTTATCAATCCAACTCTTGTCAAAGCCAGGCATAGGTATTCAGTATAGATCTACTAATATATGGTGGATGCAAAGATAGTTAGACCCTCGTCGTAGTTTATTTTAACATGATATATATAGTGAACCAATGAGCCGTTCATAAATTGTAAGTTTACCTAACCCCATAGTCCACTTGCCATGATTAGTTGGGGAGCCAGCTCTCGGATAGGGACAAGTGCTGGTGTCGAGAGCAGAACGAGATATGAGAGCTGCATCTGGGTAATTTGACAGTGCTGATTCTGAATCAGGGGTGCGTATCTTCCTATCTAGGTCGGAACAAGGTCAAATCAAAGGTCTAGAAAAGTCTAGAAAAGTCTAGAAAAGTCCCGGTGATCCTAGATATCCTAGACCCTCTACAGTGCGATAGAGGCCAAGTGGAGTATGGGTTTAAAGAAGGCACAAAATATGAACACTTCGGTGTCTGCCTGTAACAAGGGTCGATCTAGACACTAACCTTTTTAGCCACTGGCTACCCAGCACCTTTCATTATAACATAGTTCCTCTGATGTTTTAATGAATGAATCCTCATAGTTATGACATCCTTTTCTACCAGATAAAATAAACTTAATTTGGGGAAGCCCCATGGGGCCAGTGCTTGTGTCTACTCCTGCTGTAATGTGTAAAAAGGAGAACGAGATGAACGAAGGCAAACAGTAAAGGGTGATCGGGAGGGGGGGGGTTAAAGAAAAAAAGAGATTAAGGAAAGAAACACACACATAAAAAGCAAGCACAAGGCAGTATTAACGTGTCAGAACAGGTCTAGCTGTGTCCGGATCCAGTCACACAGGTAAGACACTGGTCGATCCCTCATTGAGATCAAAGAACCTCAGGTAAAGGGCCCCTCCCTCACACCGGCACTGCCGGATCACCTCTCCATTGATCCCCGACGTGTAAAAGCACCGCCAACCCCACATCTCACCCCATCTCCTCCACCGTTCTCTACCTCAAGAGACGTCTTCTGCAATTGTGCATGCATCAGTGGATAATGACTACAGCAGGTAGTAGATATGTTAAACAGGGGGAGGGGGTAATGGACGGCTGAGAATGACAGGAGGATGGAGAGCTGATAGGACAGGTGAGACATCACCACCGAGACAGTGGGGGGGGGGGGGGACTAGCACAGGTGCGTGAATATATAGCGCCTTTTTCACACAGGTGTCAATGCCTGCCCGAGTGGAGTATAACAGAATATGAAAGAATCAAAAATGACAAAAGAAGCCTGAAAGAAAGACATGAATGCAGCAACAGTATCAGGCCCTATTAAAAAAGTTGGAAAGACAGTCCCGTATGGCTGGGTGATAGGATGGTCTTATGGTGGGTGTCAGGTAAAACAGGTGAGGGACGGTCGTGTAGAAGATATTATAGTATAAGAGGCAGGGCGACAGACAATGCACTCTTTACCCCACGCTGCAGAGAGTCTGAATGAGACCTATGTTACCTGTGTAACCCCCCCCCCCACACACACACACACTCCTGATCAAAACTCACATATCATACACCTGGAGTGGGCTTAGTAAGACGTAGAGGTTGGGACATCATGGGGAAGGGCATGACAGACACTTTAGTTGGGCTAGCCTTTTTCTTATCTATTTTTTAGTTATGCAAAGGTAGTATCAAATAAAATGCACAAATGCTCCTGTAGTTAAATGGAAATATTGTTAAAGGTGTAGGGAATTGCAGTCGCTATGCATCGAGGCTTGAATGTAGTCGAGACTATTATTATGTACCGTCTCGTAGTAGGATAGGCGCTCTTCGGGAGCGTCTCCTATGCTACTCGTAAGAGGGCACCATGCGTGGTCTCCGGCGGTGTAGTACGGGAGGCGGACCAGAGGGCGCTCAGCGCGGAACTAATCAACCATGACGAGGGGTATATATTCCGCCGTCCTCCTATGATCGGGACTCGCAGAGCTACCGGGCTGGTAGACTGATCTGGTCGATAGAACGGCCTAATGAATGTTATAACGAGAGCTTTACCTCCTTCGGGGTATAGACTATAGGCATACAAAAGGTTGAAATGTGTTCGCAGTCCTTCTGTAACAAGTACTGTAATAAAGCGATTCTGAAACCTACTCGAACCGACTAGTTATTGCTTCGATAATATAGTTTTCTCGATATTAAGGTGTATCTCGAAATAGCAATACCTACAAAGGCAAAGAGGGTGCCAGCCTCACATGCAATGAGAATACGTCCCCTCACATTTAAAATGAATAAACATGATTGGTTGAATTAAATTTCATATCCCGCTCAGATAATGTTTAAAAAATAAGAATGCTGATTTCAAGATAATGACTTACATAAAAATGTAGCCATTAAAAGTAAACACACTGGAAAGCACACCCTCTTCAAGAAGTGAGGTGTATGCGCAGCCACGACAGTTCTGACCTCAGAACTTCTTGCGCTGTTCATTATAGGTACCATACTCAAACTGATTGAGACACCAGGAACAAGTCTGGTGGGAGATGAGAAGCGGAAGTTGCTGGTGTCAGCCTGCATGTGGTGAGTTCGGGAACCAGTCAAATCTCGGGGGAGTAAAGGTTTTTAATCCCTCTTGAGTTGGAGTTAAAACAAATGTTGCCTCTTTTTAACATCCTGTAAGATTGTACCCTTCCCAACTTTATGCGCACCTGTAATCCACTTGGTTGCTGCACCAGTCCTAAACACGTTTTCGCTAAAGCAACTGGCCCTTCTCAATTGTCAAGTATCTGCCCAGTCTTCACGTTGATTTGAGATGAACACAAAGTCACACAAAGGGACACAGTCAAAGAGCAATCAATCGATCGAAAATATAGCTATTCTGTCGATAGGACAATGAAAAGTGCATTCTGCGTACCAGACCCTGGTTTATGATAACCATGTCAGTTATTTAGCTTGTTCATGCCGGGTTCTGTCTTATATAGAACGGACAGAGGATACTAGTATCACCAGTGACATGTATAATATCTATGCTGAAACTAGACGTTCACAGTATTACATGTATAGGGTTCATAGTGCGTATCTAGAAAGTAGCCAAAGTTTGCTTTATTGATGTTAACCTCGCTTCTATATCAATTTGTTTGAGGACTGAAAAAGAGCAAGCTTTAGAAATCTGCATCGAGAATGTAGCACAACTAGTAACCTAATAGCTGCGTCTAATCTGCCACGACTATGACGTCGGGTCACCTGCGGTTGCTCATAACGCACCTGAGTTGTTGTTTTGCATGCGCGTGCGCAGAAATGCAGAAACACCAATCCAATTCTGACCCCCTTTCGACCTCTGGAGAACAGAGGACGGCATGATGTGTCGTCATTGATGAGAGCAACAAACCCCGACGCCCCCTTTCCCCTACACTAAGGGTAACCTGAGCCCTGGGTGTGCAACTCAGTTAGGGTAATTGTAAACACTGCAGGACATGAGATAGAAAACACAGTGCAAGGTGATTCCTTGATAGGAACGAAAGGCCTGGCATGGAGACCCACTGCATCCGCCTTTAATATTTCAAAGTGAAGGCAGACAATGCGGGGCTAACTTCAATGCCATTAAAGTTCAAACGCTTTAATCCAAAGCCTGTGTCACCCGAACCCACCAAGCAATGTGTTAAAGACTCCATGGGGGAAAGGAGGTAATTTTTACATTTTAACTAGAAGCTGTGGGAGAATATTCAAAGCCAACTCCTGTGAACATATCCTGCCCTCAAATAAGTGTCAGATAGACTCTCTATAAAGTCAGGCATTCCGTGGCTGAGGAAAGAGATCGACTAGAGTCATCTGCCATCAATGGTCCTACCGTGTGACTCAATTTCCGGAGTCAAGATGACTCTGAACAGAAAGCCAGTCTTAAACTGAGTCCAACCATGTCACTTTATAAAGTCCATGATGCGGGGCGGAATATGAAGATGTTAGTCCATTATAGTCTGCCTGAAAAGGTAGATGATCCGACTCCTGAAAATAGTGCTTTGGAGAAGTATGCCTGACCACACAGGTGAGTCCAGCCAACTCTACCTTCTCTCTTTGTGCTGGTTTATTCCATTTCCTATTAGTTAAACTATACTATGATTCAACCTTTTTAAGTGGGGAGAACTACGGACAGGCTGTAAGAGATTGAAGTTCTTCAGTTCCGTATTTCTGTATTGATCTACTATTTCAGCATTCAGAATATAGTCACATTGTTTGCTGGCTTGCTCTGGACGTCACCTGTATTTATATACAAGCAGGATGCTTTGAAGAATCAACAGCTGAGACATGCTTCATTTAATTGTGGTGCCAATGAGGATGGGAAAGGCTGATAAAATCTACTTCGAGTAATTTCAGTGCTCCACTCGCTGATATCGTCAATAAAGGTAACCAAACATGTAAAACCGACCATCAGTTAGATGTTATGCCCAAGAGCAGCTCCGTCCTTGTCATTCGACTCAATATTGAGCTGCTCGCTTATCGGTGAGACATCCGTCTCAGATAATAACACAACTATAGGCCAATACTGTGTATGACACTTTGCTGGAGGCCTTATAGTGTCCGTCAGCATATGTATGTGCATCTTTCTATCACTCATCCCAGGACAGAGACACTACACTGAAAACCTGGAGGGTCCGAAACTCGTCAGTGGTGACGACTTTTGGTCCTCAGATGACAATGCCTAAATCTACAACTTTAGGTCGTCTTCCTGGCCACCTAAGTCATCAGTATGACAATACTGACAATACAGAGTCGTCATGCTGACGACTTAGGTCGGCATGACTTTAGGTCGTCATTTTGACCACCTGAAGTTGTAGATTTAGGTTTGTCAATCCGAGGACCTAAAGTCTTCAGAGTTTTGTACCTTCCATGTTGTCAGTGTAGGGAACTGTCGCTTTAGGGGATAGGAGACAAAGAGATAGCAGTGCGGTCAATTCAGGGAAATAGTCCGGGTATATATATATATATGCAGCAATGACCTATAATGTTATCTGGATAGTGTGGAGGGATGAAGGAAAATGACGTGTGGAGAGTGGGGAGATTATTATACACATAAAATGAATTCAAGAGAGGAAGGTGATGGCACATTGGGGGAGAAGAACATATTGATGAGAAACACCGAGAGGGAAAGAAAAAAGTGACCAGTGGGGGCAGATAAGGAACAAACTATGCAAACAAAGCAAAATGACAACAACGTAAATGCAAGAAAACGGAAGATGAATGTAGAACTCTTCAGTTTCAAGGATTAAGAATAATGAGGTACATGTATAGGCAGAATTCAGTCTGGCGAAATTAAGGTGGATGGCGCCCATAGGTTAACAATAATCAATTGTCACCAAATCTTCACCATATCTTACTTGCAATAGGACTACAAATATAGGAGTTACGGGATAGTTTATAAGATATTGATCCATGAAGATGTCATAGGATTATACAGTATTTTACCATAATATGCATGGAATGTCTTTGAAGAGCAACTAAATTTCTGTATAACCTTCCTAGAGCATCAACCTTCTGCATCTAGAAAATAATATTCTGACCATATGGTCCCAGGCATTTAGCACTGTTTTTTCACATTGAAATAAAAATATCATGAAAATGATAGAACTCTTACGAGTAGGTCCTATACTGCCCCTAAGCCCACACTGAGAAAATATTGTTACTCACTTCAGTCTAGATCCAGACTCAGGCAATGTCGCCAAAATGAGTATGGTTTGAGACTCAGCCTGATCCTTGGATGATACTCAGGTAAAGCCAGAGTATCATCCAAGGATCAGTCTCAGGATCTGCCTGAGTATCATCCAAGGATCAGGCTTAGTCTCAAATCATACTCATTCTGGCGACATCGCCTGAGTCTGAATCTAGACTCAAGTGAGTAACAATATTTTCTCAGTGCAGCACAGCTGGCCGGGTCAGTGGCCGAACTGATGGGACTGCTGGGTTTTTAAATCAGGACGTTGTGAGTTTGCCCACCATGCTGAAACGTTTTTTGGGGAGCCTTCCACTAACCATGTACCGAGGTAGCGGATTGTCCAATGGGCGTAACCATTGCTGAACCTGGTTACCAGCAGTTATCACTGACAACAGTTATTAGATGGGTACTGGCCACCTACCCCCTGAGAGGCCAACATTAGAATTATTTTCATTGGCTGATTTGGTATAGAACTATGTGTGCCAAAGCATACACAAAGGATATGTTTGACATGGTCGCCATCCACCTTAAACAAGACTGTGGCGTCAACCAATACAGTGAAAGCGACAAGGAGGTATAGCTGGAAAGGTTTTATATCCATTACCAATGGGTACATCCAGCCGTTTCTCGCCTATACATTGCCAGGCGTATCCACACAGGTGTCTATCATATAAATTGTGTGATCTGATACCACCCAAAAGAACACCTCTGTTTGCACTGGAGAGATCAAGAAGACCAAGATATTGGCCACGCCTCGTCCCTAATGTAGTATCACCTTACTGTGGCGCGGTACGTCTGTTGTTTGCTATAGGGTTTTTGTCATACTCATCTACCCACTAACGATCCACGTATACCACCTGTATATACACGTGTATTGACACAGGTACAAGGGGTGAAGGGACAAAGTAGTACCTTGTTAGGTGTCTTAAGGGATTTGTCACTTTTTACCAACAGGAGAGGGCAAATTCACAAGCTCTGATGCTCCTATACGGCAGTGGCGGATCCAGGGTTTGAAAAAGGATGGGACGCAGCCCAAAAGGAGGGGACGCACCCCCTATTTTAGAGCAAATTTTGGGGTCCAAAATATTTAATCAAACACTTAAGTACTGGGAAAAAGGGGGTGCACGCACTCTCGCCCCCTCTAAATTCGCCACTGAGTTACGGGAAGCACTACAGTAAATTGCTTCTCTATTGGCAACCTTCAAAAATAATCCATGAACGCAATCATGTCTACGCCTATTCATGTAAAAGTATCAATCGGCAGTGGTATAGTCGGCTTCTGAATGACGGTTACCTATCTTAACAGGGGCCAGTTATCCCTACCCACGGCTTGAGGGCACCAGGTGTCCCATTCGGGACCAATATCTTAGGAACAAACATTCAATTGTTCCAGGGGCCATTTCTCAGAGGGGTGGCATTGTCATCTGCGTCCAGTCCCAAAAAGCTTACGTTTCCCTCCTTCTTACTTTTGCAATGAGGCACCTGTTGAGAATTAAAGGACCTTTACCCGGTGCTTTTTTCTGAGGGTCCCTATTTGAAAGGTTCCAATTAGGCACTGGGCTAATTTCCTTGGTGCACAATGGTTAGATAGTGTTTGACTCTGACACCAAGTTTCAAATGTGAAATTTTCTAAGCCAAAATTTGACTTGCATATCTTGCAGAAAAAGAGAGTAATGTGTAACGTTTTACCAGTGTACTTATCCATGCAACCCGGAGAAAGGTCGCATTTCCATATACTACTCTTGCAGGCCGCCAAATGCCGAAATGTCAAATGACTGCCCGACACCCGAGTAACACGTTCATTTGTATGCACTACTGACAGCCGGCTGAGGGCCTTCTGCCTGCCGCCCTGCCCATGTATGTAAGAGACCTGTAGAGGCGTGTAGGGAGAGGGGAGGGGGTTGCTGACGCAGGAGTCTCGAGTCAACCATTTGTGGCGTCTTACGTCAATGTGTGTTGTCCAAATATGGGTCTAGGGGATAAAGGGACATAGCTGTATACGTAACAGCTACAATTATGTACTAAGTTTGTTCCAGCGCGGGAATCTGGAACGCTGTGACATGTTTACTACATGCACATATTTAAGTAAAGTAATGAAACATGTAGGAACCACTCATTTGCCAATATGTCTTCTTTGCCGCATGATTCTACATCTCCATATAACAAGCTCTAACCTTTATTTCTAGTCTTCCCCACGGCGTTATCTTTTTACTTAGCTTCCCTGTAATAAGATGCTACATTAAGGCCCAACAAGTACGGCTTTAGATATCCCAAAGGCAAAAAGGACTTGTCAGACAGTTATGACATACATAGTTATTTTAGGACAGAGCCATATGTCGGATACCTTTATCAGAGACATGTCATCATTGCACCCAGCCAACCATCCCTTCCCCGCCTGTCTCTCACCCATCACGACCAGCACACTTCCGCCGACCACCCTATCCACCAGGGCACACCCTCACAAACCTCATTTCCTTCCCGTACATAATCCCTGTTCTCCCTCTTTGTTTCCTGTCTCCTTTGAGCATGCCTTAAGCTTAGGAGGTGGTGAGTCAAAAGTTGCAGTTTTTAAGTCAGGGTTGCCTTGATATTACTGTCAGGGCTGGTTAACACTGCTTGACTTGAGAACTTTCCCTGCGGCTGCTTCGAGCAGAAAAAGTAGAGACGATGTGCAGACAGCACACTGTGGGGCTGACTTATTCAGCCACAGGGCACGACTCAGGAGGGGGCACAGGAGGAAACAAAGGACGATGACGTCACATCTCCATGGCGACCAGGATAGGGCCTGGCCAATAGTCATCATGTTTAATAGAAATGGAGCCCTACTTATCATTCTCCATCTTCCAGTTTTAGTAAGCTTCGGTCATAGTGCTATATTAATCAACTATGCTATATAGTAGTAGTGTGCAGGGGTTAGCTTTAGGATTGCTGATGTGTTTCTCTTTTATAACTGTTTTACGATGATCAGAAAAAGAGACTTCCTGCATGACATTTCTATACAAGACAGTATTACTGTGTACAGTTCCTGATACATTAATGCGATGAAGGGCTGATATCAAATTTAATCAGGAACGGTACCTGAGACGGGAGGCTATCTGTGTAACCCATGCAGCCTGGTTACCTGTTGGGCATCTCCTTTTATGTATGACATGTGAGTTGAATAGGTCATAGCACGAGTGGCATGTAGTGGTGGAGTTACTGAGGGCTAAGCTGAGAGGCAGGTCGACCACTGGTCAGGTGAGAGGAGGTGGTTGGGCTGTCCGCCCAGCCACCTCCCACCCTGGCGGCGGGTGGCCGGGCTGCATCTAATAGGCCCTGATGGTAATGGATGGGGCTTGTCGGGCCCTCATAGCCCGCGCCCTGTGAAGCCTTGCCGGACGGCGACTGCTGTCAGCCAGCCTGGCCAAATCCCAGGCCTGCCACATTATAGAGACAGAGTGCGAGCTTATTATCTGCCCATCTTCTACCCGCCGCCTACAATCACTTCTGTTTTACTCCCCCTGATTGCACCTCCATCTTGCCAGTGCATGTCCTTCTCCATGTTGATTATAACGACAATAAAGGGCCAAGTCTCAATATGGTCGGAGATGCATAAGCAAACAGCTGTGCAGTGTCTGTAATGTATTTTTATACGTACAGCAGCCAGGCTCTCCTCTATGCCCTTCACTTATTTGCATGAGATGATTGGCTCTGATATGTCATTGATGTTAGCAATCTATGTTTAAATAATGGTTTTAACAACTACATATATTGGTTGTACCTGCCCAGTTAGCACTGAAGGTTGAATCAACGTTGAACTAACATTAACCGTGGTTGGTCAAAATTATTTCAACGTTGAATAAACGTTCTGTGCCCATTGTTTTTTTTTGACAGTTTGATTTATCTAAATTAAGTGGTGCGTTTGGGATGTCTGATGGTGATGGTTGGGACCCAGACCCTTCTAAGGTATCAGCTCACCTTCCAGTCTCCTGTGGCCTTTAAGGTGCCCCGAGCAGCTCACTGAATCCCTCCTTATTTGGCCACACTCCCATTGCTCAGGGACAGCCGTGGTGAGTGATGTTCAGGTGAAAGGGGGGGAGGGGGGATACAGTGCAATGTAGATAGAACATTATGATCCTCAAGGCGCACGCACATAAAACGTTATTATCTTTAGAGTACATTCGCCAGATATGCATAGAATATACAGAGTATTGTCCCAGACAGATGCTGGGGGTTGGCTCAGCCTCGGAGCAACAACATAAATACCAGGCTTGTATCACTGTTAAGACAGATGCTTGATGAGTTTTACATTGATATCTAGTAGACTGTCACCACATACGGCCTATGACAGGGACCTAAATGGTAAAAAGATTAATGGATTCCCTGAACGGCATTACTCGGCCAATTAGGGGATTGTAGGTGGTCCCTGTTTGGTATACATCCCCTTTCTGGCAACATTGACAGGTAAGTAGTATATACTAGATAAGGATTTTGTTGGGTAGCGGCTTCATATGGCGTATGAGCTTTTCATGGCCCTATCTGATAAGTGGCCTCTACCTGACATTTTCACCAAATAGGATCCAATTACTAAGTAGAGGACGTTATCTGGCATACAGTCCTTATCTGACAAAAATGACTATATGTAGGGGCTCTATGCCAGGTATGGGCCTTATTGACCTTTTTATGGATTTTGTCAGATAGGGACTTTATGTTGAACAGACTGAATAGTAGCTTTGCCTGGCCCTCTTTGACAAAATGGTCCGTAGCTGGAATGTTTGTGCCGGTTAGAGTCTAGATCCGTATCTATAGTCGCTGGCATCAATTTGTCATATATGGTCATTTTACTAGTTAGGGACTGTGAGTGGTCCCTTCCTAACATTCAGTTCCTATTTGACAAAGTAACGTCTAAGATGATTGTGTATGTATTGCAATCCCACTTGGCAAATAGAAACAGCGTTTCAAAAGACGCATCTTCGAAGTCAGTTGAAAGTTTGGAGATTGGTATTTTGCACACCGAGCAATGGTGGCTCCACAATTTAAAAAAAGAAGGGGATCCATCCCCTGTTCTGGGCCCAATGTAGAGTTCAAACGAAGACAATAACCACATAAATGTAGGTAGGGAGAAGGCTTTGCGGAGTCCTAATCCGCCACAGCTCCTACATGGAGGTAGAGCGATGCAGTTACGTGCCATGACAAAAGTTCTCTTCATTCACTACAGCTTTTTAGGGCATCACGTAACAATCGGTCCCCATCATGCTGGTTGTTGTAAGAACTCATCTCGTAAGGTGCCAGATCAACAATGGCGTCTCCACTGGGTAAGCTGGAACATCGTTATTGGTGGATGTACAGAGGAGGACACATCCAGGTTAGGTTAGGTGCAACGAAGGCATTGCGTGAGGCCGCTGTCTTGCAAAGGACCCTCAGTTACAAAGTTGTGCGCTTTGTGACATCAGGATATGAATTATTAATGTGTGTTTTACATTTGGCGAAAACTTGCTTCTGCCTGCAAAACGTCTGTTTAACACTCTAGACAGGATGACGACTCTGTATTGTCAGTATTGTCATACTGACTACTTAGGTCGTCAGGATGACCCCTGCCCCTACCACTGACAACACTGCAGTCGTCATTTTGACCACCTAAAGTTGAAGTTTCAGGAATTGTCAACCTGAGGACCTAAAATTGTCACCACTGACTAGTTTGGGGTCTTCCAGGTTTTCAGTGTATATACCAGGTCCCCAAGTAGAAAATCCTCGTGTTATCTCCATCGATTGCATATATACACCTGTTGCATCTGACATACAACCCCCACCTAGCATTTTTTTTGTGAGGTAAGGTCGATTTGGGTTTAAGGGCCTGGCAAGGTGCACAGGTTCGGAAGTGCTGTTAGAAAATACAAAACGGAAAGTTAGTGTTCGGGACAGGAGAATGCTCGTCTGTTCTAATCCACTAATCCAGAGGATCCTACCTCACCCTTTGCAAAGGTTACTGATGGAAATCAGAGTCCCCCATCCATTCCATAGCTCCCATGTGGCTGCTCAACCTCAAATCCCTTCTCTCTTCTTTACAAACTCCCCTGCCTTCAGACAATACCCTTCCTTTTATGGCTCTGATAAACTCTTTTTAGAATACGTTGACGTAATGAAGTGCAATAGGATAGTGCAGGGAGAGAGGGACTCCATTTAATATTTAATTCATACAGTCATTTTCAATCAAAGCGGTCCGCTGACGGCAATGTTGGAGGTAGGAAAACTGAAGACAACTCGATCACGATCCTCGAAGTCCTCTAGCGGGAGTTCAATCTTTAGAAACTACTAATGTAGGGAGGCCGATATCTGCTTTCTGCTCAGCTCCCCATTACCCTCGCTGTGTCTCTGCCCCCCACACCCCCTCCCACCATTTCCTTTCTCTCTGCCTCTCTTTCTCCCTCGTTTCGGGGCGTGTGACAATCAGGTGCACGCACATTTCTACAAAACCTCCTGCTCAGATAGAAAAATAGCAGGGTTCAGGCCCAAAGCACCCAACCCACATTTTTTTTTCTGTGCCCCTATTTGCACGCTCATCGCCCGCTGAAGAGTGTGAGGGGGTGTGGCCTATCTACCCCTCCCTCTCCCCCCGTCTCTACCCAACACCCCACCCCCTGGAGCAGTGCAGCCTGTGCTCTGAGAGCTACCGTGTGCTGCCTGCCTGCCTGTCTACTGCTGCTGCTGCTGGTTGGATCAATGCTGGTTGGCTGTTCCTACTGCTGCTGCCACTGTCGGAGTGAGGAACACACGGCCCTTCCTCCCCAGCCTCACTAGGCCTCACTGCCGCTGCCGCCGCCGCCAGCAAGTGCCGTCCCAGTGCATTGTGGGTAGTGCTGATATATGTAAATAAGATGCACGCGCAAATTTCATTTTCTGTCTGCGACCTGGCTTCCAACAAGATGGCTGCAGTGGTGAACGGACCTGTACCCGACGTCTCCCTACAGAACGGGCCTCTCTCACATTCACAGATACCAATGAAGGACCACGATGCTATCAAGCTGTTTGTGGGGCAGATCCCCCGAAATCTGGAGGAGAAGGATCTCCGACCTATTTTCGAGGAGTTCGGGCAGATTTACGAGTTGACTGTGCTGAAGGACCGGTTCACTGGTATGCACAAAGGTAGGTGGTTGTTGTTGTTATTGTTGATACAGCGGGGTGCCCCCACCTATCTCTCCGAAGTCGGCCGCCGGGCGCGCCTACATGGGCGGCGCGTGTTTGTTATCGTCGTCGGCTGATGTCGACGCGTGCGGCGGACGACAGCTACCGTATGGACACGGGTCATGTGCCATAAGGCGGCCCGGAAATGCTGACGATCGTGTGGTAGGACCATATAGGCAGGCGTGGCCGACCCTAGACTCGGCCATGCCGTGTGCCGACCACGCGGTCAGGAGGCGGAGCCTGGTCTGAGAGTGGCGGGAAACAAGAGTAACAGAGAGAAGATGGGTGACATGAGGAAAGAGTGCAGAGAAGGATAATATACAATAAGAGCCTAATCATAGAGTTTATTACTTTTGGTGTATCATATGCATGCATCGTATTGGTGCGGGGAAGATGGGGAGGGATAACCCAATGTAGATTGATACAGATCTGGTAGGTGATAAGGACAAAGTCATGGATAACCAATGGTACACCTATGGAAATTTGGATCACCTACGCCATGTTTTGTTCCCCATCCCTCCTGCTATGCCCTGCTCAGTGGTTATCAGTCCTCACCATGAGCAGCTCAAGGAGCAGCTCCCACCTGCCTCAGGCTGGGTCCATGCCGGCCGGTCACTCACACGTTCAGATTCCCCGCCAATTCTAAACAAGCAGCAGCAGCTAGCAGCAGTCAGTAACAGTTGCAGCAGCAGCAGCGCCATCACAGCTCGGAACCTGCAGTATTGTCAGTGGTAGGGACAGGGGGCCAGGTAGGACCACAGCCTACTGGCGGCCTGCCCACGGCCACGGTCGGGGACAAGCACAACCTGACCCGGCCTCAGGTGAGGTGCTCTGGGACCCGCTCCCACAACTCACTGCCTTAACTGGCCTGGCCTTTTGCCCCTGAGTCCTTCACCCCCCCCCCCCCCCTCCCCGCCACATCCCCTGAAACACATGCACCCCATCATCGCACCCCCTCCCTTGCAACCTCTCCGTCTAGTCGACCGCCTCTATGGGCAATATGGATACTCGTAGAGTCAGAGGCGAGAAAGGGAGAGGGGGCAGGCATCGATTTGTCAATCCCAGGCCAATAGAGTAGGTGAAAGGCTTTTTGGGTCGGGAGCTGGTCTCCACCCTGAAGCAATACTATAGTGGTACACAGAAAGTCCCCTGTATAGCTGTATTGGTACGCTCACCTCGACACCTGTACACTGGAGGGAAACAAAGGGGAGGGGGCAGATAGGGCGTGGTTTCTTTCTTTCCTTATCAATACTAAATATAGCAATAAGGGTGGATAGAGTATGCTGGCATTCCATTACATGTGTTGTGGCACTGTTTGAAAAGAGATGCCTTTTATGTGCCACTCCTTTGACTTGAAGTTACACAAATAAAGCAACAGTCTGTCCAAATGTTAATCAAGGTAGGCTTATAGATCATGACATCAGTCAACAGTCGGTATCGATGGGACTACACAGATAGACTGGTAGCATACCAAGGGCAGAAGGTTTTGTAGCTATATGCACAAGAATTTATATGAAGTATTCCATCCTTTAGTCGGTCTGAGAATGTTTTCCATTAACACTATTCTGAAACAAACCATTGGATAATGGGTCCACAGCTGGTCCACCATAGAGGCACAGTCAGAGCTCAAAGAATCTCCCAAGGCAGGGACAGCCGACCCATATCCACGGTAACAAAGAAAAGTGGATCCAGCAAAGGCAACCTGACAAAAGAGGGTGAAGGAAATGGGTTGCTCATTCTTGAGTCGGTGTGGCTGGGTGTGTTGGCCTGAGCTAGTGGGCATTATCGGTCATTTCCATCGGGCAGCCCCATCATTTGGCTATTCACTATTCATGCGAGGCCCCGGGTGCGAGGCCCTAATGGAGTCAAGGGAACCTGCATGGTGTGGGTGGGAGTGTTCTGAGGGACTTTGGGAAATGTGACGACCGTGCCATATGGATGCAGCCCCACCCAATTCACCCTCCAGATCCTCACCATAGTGATAGCCAAATAAGTATAGTGATATCTGCCTATTCCTTCCCCAGTCAACACCCTCCTCAGACAGATGGAATGTATGAGCGTTTGCCCATCTAAAGGGATGATCTAACTTGTATCACACTTCATCTGAATAAAATAAAGTATGGCTTATAGCTGAAATTTCATTACACTGGGAAGGACCAGCATCACTTAGGTCATCATCTCCTGACACGTCAGTTAAATTAGCCACACAATTAATGGATACCAATTTCTTTGACAAACGAGAGGCCTACAGATAAACAAATGAGATCCAGTTCTTCATGAAAGTGACAGCGTTGAGTCAAGTCCCATATATATACTTTAAACATTTAGGATTACTAAAAACATATTGCATAGCATTGTGTAGAAAATTCCATTCGCACCACTATGTGCTTTTGAAACATCTAATACCATGAGGATAATGGCATTAATTGTCTTGCCCTCTGTCTAGACCCATGCCAAAATGATTCCTCATTTCAGGTAGCAACACATTATACCTAACTCAAATCTCACTATTTGTAGACTCCTATCACCTCCTGGGCACCATTAAACTTGGCTGATTACAATTCCATAATTGAGTCCTTTATTCCCTAATTGCTGAACATCGACAGTCTACTATCGACACTGTACACTGCATTTTCAATCCATTTTTCTGACACTTCAATATTGAATCATATATTCCCTGAAGATATATCTGTACAACAAGTACATTCTACACCAGACACAAACAACAGTAGAACACAATCAGGCTTCCCTGCCAGTGGCCGTGTGGCTTAGGCCCTGTCCCGTTCGGAGCACCACTGGTCATGCAAGATGGAAACCTTATACGCTATATTTTCTCTGCCTACGCATTTTTCCTCTCTGCCTGGTGCAGCTGCCCAGCGCTGGAGGGCGCTTCGGTATTTAGTGGTAATTGCACTTGGCAGCTGATATAATTTCATTAGAAGGGAGACCATGGATAGGAACCTGGAGGCTGGCACTAACAGCACAGTGTGAGGAGAATGTGTCCCTCTACTAGACCCTCCTGCTGTCAGCAAACAGACTTCACTGCCTCCGGTGTAAACACGTCACCCCGAGACATCACCACTCCTTTAAGTAGTAATGGCACCTTGGTTTCGTTGTAGAGATCAGATTGACCTAGAACTGTAGCTTGGTCAATACCTACTGCTGCTATGGCTGCACCAGGTTATTTATGATATGTGAGCCTTTGAACATTATCAAGCTGTAGTTGACAAAGGTATACATGTCGAGCAATGTAAGTGGTGTTCAGCAAATGTATGCAGTAACATCGTTTCCACCATGCAACTGGGGTTTACTAGAATAGAAATTAATTTATCCAGCACATACATCCAACATTCTGCCACCCAAAGGAGAACATAGCATGTTGGCATAAAGTGAAGCAAAAGGTGCTAACAGAAAGCAGTTCTTAAATATAGATGACTCTGTAATTGATAGCAGGTGTGACATTCATAGCACGCCTTGCTGTATCCAGAACAGCTTTCATGCTCCTCGAGATGAGTCATCGAGCAGTAACAAAGACACCTCCAGAAGGGGTGGTGTACGGCCTCTTCTACCTTGACAAGCAAAGATCAAAGTAAGTTTGGAGGCCACCACTTCATGTTATGTCAGCTGGAAGGGTTATTGGTAGACAACCCTCCTGTATCCATGTCATTTACAGGCATTGTACTAAGACAGGGTGTCTTAACCTTAGTTAGAGCACCAGGGGGGTTTGGGCAGTGACAGGTAGGATTAGTGCCTGTAGGGAGGGTGGGGACCCTTATGTTTAATATTCCATCCCAGCTTCAAATAGATCTGACGGTTTTAGCCAAGGATTGCAGTGAGTGATATTGCATACCTTGCATTACCATGCCGTCGTCTCCCAGCTGATAGAATACACAATACGTCTGCCTTATTCTCCACGCCTTTCCATACCGCCACCCAGGTAAAAGTAGTTCTAATTGATGCAACGCACCTGTTATCATACCTGGTGACATTATGATCACCATTATTAGCGAACTAAGGATGCGCCAGCTCCCTTATCGATCTGCTTCCCTTTTACCTGTTTGCCTCTATTAATAGAGGGATTTTCCTATCTCGATATATCTCTATGATGCTATACGTTACTAAAGACTTAAAACTTTTGAGAAGTAAATGAGCCGACCTTTCACCCCTTAACTTTGAAGAAGACTACAATGCACCACATTTGGCTTTCATCTTTCCAAAGCAAATCTATTCCACATTTGTTCTATCAAAGGTAAAAGTAAACTCTGTAAGTCTGTATATTATTGTGAGTGAAATATCATTGTAGTGATATTGAAACTAATAGTAACTTAGAGTATATATGAATCCAACTGTCAGCGACAAACTTGCAATTGGAATTGTCTTGTATAGATATGGATATCATGTATTTGAATGGTAAATCTATCTGACTATCGTTCTGCCCCATCAAAATAGACTGATCACGGATATTTGGTTTGTGATGGTTGGATCTTGTATACTGGCGTACACTGACTGGGTAGAACTGTTTTGATTATGGTACTCCCCTATAATAGAGTGGCTGGATGATGATATTGTTGTTGATATATTGTGTTTGTTAACCTGGTGTCTGATGGCTGTGTTTTGTGGCTGTTTGTTCCGTCAGGGTGTGCCTTCCTCACCTACTGCGGCCGCGACAGTGCTATAAAGGCTCAGCAAGCTCTGCACGAACAGAAGACTCTACCTGGGGTAAGTCACACACACTTTACTATGTTTCCCCCTCCCTGGTCATTTCTCTCAGTGACACCTATTATAGCTCCTTATCACCTCAGGGCTTACCCAGAGTTTAACCTAGAAATGATCATTCTAAATCTGCAGTCTACCTCTATATTTTTCTTTCAGCCTATCTCTTCATATTGATCAAAGCAACTCAGAATCTTCTAGTTGATGACGTTTTGCGCATAGGTAGATAAGATAAAATATCTGAATGGGGTCACAGGTATAGTGTGTGATTTACACCACAGATAGATTATGATAGCCTTTAGAAGCAATGCAACATAGAGTGATATCTGTTTGAGCTATAAGGTCTTCATTTCAGTGGTAACTAATTAGGACTGTGAAACTGTCAACGCATAAAATCTAGACACATTTTCGGGCTGTCGTTGCAAATAAAGTTCATTATCAAAGAGACGCAATGGTATCTCCAAAAACAGAGTCCTTTTTTTCAAATCCTACCTCCACTGATTTTATGATTAACTAAATACGTCGGGAAATTTGTTTTGGTTGTCATTGCTAGATGAATTTACCTCCATGGAGAAGAGATGGGAAGAGATTAATACGCATATTAAATTGTGCGAGAACGCTTTCAGTCTATTTCCATGAAACAGCGTTTTTCAAATAAAACAACATATGAATAAAAATTGTCAGAGAGTCCCATAAACATGTACTTTCCCAATAAGCATAAAGAGAAAAGCTGGGCTGAAAAATCACTACGTGCGCCTATGCATGTACTTAGCCAGCGGGTGTTGAAAGTAACGTTATTAGATGTGACAGGAAGATAATATCCTGTAAATGGACTTACCCTTTTTAGCCTAACGAGCATAGAGAGGAAAAAGAGGAGCAGCTTGGAGTCTAATTCAAAAACGAAGGTAATGGGGCGCTAAAATGTTGTATGGTAGCCTCCAGGATTCACGCACAGTAATAGCTAATAATGGAACCATAGCCTTATACAGAATTGCAGGCTCCATGTTCCATCCAGCGTCTTGCAGTCACTGATAGAGAGGCTGGGGCCAAGGCTAGGTCAGGTTGACCAAGGTTAGGGTCATGATCAGCTTGTTCTAGAGCAAGCAGAGTCACCTATAATAAACGCCAATTTATCTTGGGCGTCCATAATCGGTGGAGCGTGGCATTGATCGCCCTAAAGCCTTCACGCGGCGCCTTGCGCCCTATCAATAATTTACACCCACTATTCCTCTATTTTCATTAAGTAATTATAATGTAATGCATCAGCACGCCACGTCTTCGCATATTCATCCTACGACGTCTGAATCCCGGCGGGCGGAGGAGAAAAATTAAATAGAGAGCCAAAAACGGTCTTGATGTAGGGGTTAAACATATATTGGGGAGAGTATTGGAGAGCCCTGCTTAGTGCTAGACCTCCATGCTTACTTAAATAGATTGGGAGGTTGGAAGATGGTGCTGAGTATGCTGTTTATAGAGTATGGTTAGGAATGTGTGTGTGTGTGTGTGTGTGTGTGTGTGTGTGTGTGTGTGTGTGTGTGTGTGTGTGTGTGTGTGGAGGGAAAAGTAATTTATTAAGCTCAGCGTGTATACATCTAAAATAAAACGCCCAAAGCGGCTAGGCAAATGCAGATATAGTGAGAGTCTACGGAGATCAACCTTCAGGCTTGGCTTTCAAAGTCGTCCCATTATGGGTGGACCGCACTAGACCCATCAGTCTACCCCTCCCCATGTGCCCTTAGTTCCATTCTAACACCCTGCACACACCTACAACCGTTTCCAAATGAAAACCGGTCCCATTAACATTTCATGATAAATTACCTGACGCTAACCACCGACGAGGCCAGTTGATCTCCCTATTCGAAGCTAGTAAGTGGGATGCCCTACGGGTATTTGGCATCATCTCTTAATTGCTTAGACACAACGATCTTTGGCAAGGCCGTGTTGTAGAACAATACTCTTTAACATTGACACTTTCAACAATGGATATCTTTGAGATTGCATTGTTGATAGGATTAACATGCTGTTTTACATTAGAGTATGATATCTTGATTTTCTAGATAAGCCCGATTTCTTCCCCAGTCCCTTTCCTTCTCTCGCAGATCCCTGTCCCTCTGTTCCTGCACAGTTCACTTTTCATCTAGAAAGCATTTTTAAACCATGGGACACACATGACAGCGGAGTAGATATTTGATTGGCAGACCTCTGGGGCTAATCACCATTACAGCAGTCGCTTGCCATAGGTATGACATGTGCACATTTTCAACCTAAACCACAAACCTGGAACAGCACGAGATCTGTCATGTAACTGTAAGTATTTTGTGCATCATAGGGATTGGATATTGAAGAGAGGTGAATTCGGAGAAAAGAATGGCTGATATGATGGACACCATGGTAGTATAGACAGAGCATTGGAAGGGAGATCGTAGACCAAGTTAGACTGGCATGGGAGAGAGCTTAGTGCTATGAAAAGCCAATGGACAGTTCACTCACTAGTCAATGCTTGTAAATGTTTAAAACATGTTTTATCGGCTTGCCTCCTCTGCTGTCTTTTCGACGACGACAGCGCAAAAAATGCAGTGCTACATTTTTGCCCAACACTGCCAATAGCACTGATTATAATACAACTGTAATTACTTAATTAGCCATTTTGTTTAGGGGCTCCCATAGCTATGCTATTTTCCCCACCCCAGCTCGTCCTACTTGCATTAGCCCAGAGTTTGTATTTTTGCATGAATCCCTCAGTGGCTATCAGAATTGAGAGCAGAATGTGACAGGTACCATATGCAATAGATGTTCTAATGTTAGGGTAGGGTAAATTGAATTACAACAGTTGCATAGAAACCTCATCTCTTATACTGAGATAACATGCACATGATGAAATGACACTCTTTATTTATAACCATGTATGTATACACCTATCTGATGCAATGGTTTTCAGTCTTTTAGGTATTTGGTAAGTTTTCTAGAACGTTAATATGGAAATTAGCTTTCTTGAAGTGTTATCAATTCTGATGGCCCTCTCCAAGAGAACAGTCACAGGTTCACCCCTTGTCAGTGATCATTACTCACTGCCTCCTGTTTTGTACGTTATTAAATGTGTGGACTTTGCTGCAAATATATTTATCAATTGACGAGCAGGGTAGATAATAGAGCGTAGTTTACATCCATCGTAAAGGTGGCCAGAACATCTTTGAGATATGACACCGTATACCATCTCCTAGCCAACTCCCTCCCCCTCCAGCACAACCAATCCATCTGTAGCCTTCAGCTCTCTGACAGGGAGCATCTTATCACTGGCCTATCCTATCAGATAGCACGGTCTGCCATTATCGACAGGACGAACGCCGGCAGTGGAGGTCTTGTTCGGCTCTGCTGGAGGATGATTAGGGACTGGATGGGGCTTCTGAGAGGGGTCTGGAGGGATGGCTGGTGTAGGTGGGTGCTGGTGACCACGCGGCGATCACATTAGTGGGCTGTGGGCCCCTATCGAGGCCAGCCCTAGCGTCACACTGATACCCCTACCAGCATCCCCCAGCCGCCGCCAGCAGGCGCCGCAATCGCCGTCAGGGGGCGAGGCGGTCGACAGGGGTTAATCCTTTTGTTGGAGAACTGGTGGTGGGATGGGGACGGGGTGAGCACAGGGTGTGCGATATACACTCAGCCAACATGGTCTCTGGTTGCTGTGTTTGTCAATGCCTCCTCTCTCTCTTTCCTCTATATTCCTCCCCTGGGCTGTCACCTGATGTGATATCCCCAACGCACATTTCAGTAATCGAATACAATACAACCCACCTTTGCTGTGCCTAAGATATCTGTTGTTGCAGCCACGAGGGTGTTGACTTGGCGAAGCAATAACTGCTTTAGAAATTACCAAATATCACAGCTTTTATCATATATTATTTAATGTTGTTTATCATCCAATTCTTACTTTCCTACGGTAGTTATATGATCTGGTTTCTCCGAATCAATACCCCATGTCTACATAGAACTATCTCCTCGTTCATGCCACATTTGCTAGCCTGTGTGTCTAAGAACCTTATCTGCAAAATAGGGGATGTGATTGTTCCGTGCAGGGCTGGGTTTGCATGTGAGGGGCTCCCCTTTCCTGTGGATGTGCTTTGTCTGGGCATCAATTGCCTTCCCTTTACTCCCCAGCCTACGATGTACTTGGTGTGGAGAGGGGCAGTCTGCTTCTGCTTCTTATCAAACCAAGGAGCTGCTCCTTCTGGATGTAGGTCAGTAGGAGGGTCTCATCTCTCATAGAAATTGAGTCAGACCCTAGCCATGGACAGGGAAGTTATCAGCATGTTTTTAGGGGTTAAGGGGATCGGGGGATGCAGACTCATATAGCATTCCATCGAGCTGCTCAGGTCAGATGAGAGCAGCTTATTATACATAATGTGCTGTTTCTACAGGTGAGAATGTGGCAGGTGGTGTCAAATTAGGGATGTGTTCTAGGATTCACACCCCATGGTCAGTCTGTGTAGAGCAATTCTATCTTTCTATGCTATTGATATTCAGAAACATTACGACATTTTCGGAAGGTCCCTGGTGGCCTGTCACTCATTCAAAACAGGAAGTCGCTGCTAGCCTATACACATAAAGGTGAAGGATTTATATTCTTTTATATGATGAATATAATTGATCCTTACTCGTATTCATGACCTCCCACCCTCTCTCCTTGTTAATGTTGATTGGAATATTTTTGGGTGAGCAGAGGTAGGGATAGGGGTTATAGATGGAGGCCGACGATCTGAATGTTGATCTTGTCAGCCTCCTGCAGGTGTGTATAGGTAGGACCTCGCCCACAGAGCACGATCAGTACACGACTATAGAGAAGGGTACAGGAGGAGGGTGGGGACGGGGGGGCGGTGGATGTGAGTGCGCCGCTGTTCGGAGCACGACCAGCCACCAACAGACACCACACCACGTCGATGACATCTTGTCAAATATTCAGTGACGGGCAAACAGCAGCAGCAACAACCCCCATCCCCTCCCCACCCACCCACCCACCCCTCTCCCCCCCCCCCCCTCTCCCCTCGCCATCCTTCTACCTGCACCCCACGCTCCACCCAGCTTACCTGGACTTCTCCCTGACAGACCTTAGCATTCCAACATTCAGTGAAGCCCAGTAGAAACATCCCTTTACCTCTCCATCCTTTTAATGGACTATGCAGCATGATCAGCGTTTTTTTGTTGTTGTTAAGATAAAAACGCATATCTATTCACTAGCATCGTTACCCGGGTCGGCGAGAAATATCAGAGAAATTCCACATCCTCAGCGACTTTAACCCGACTTTAACCCCGAGGAATTCTAGCTAATAGGATTAAACTGTCGACTGCAAACCCGGGTTGACTCTGCATAGAAGAGCCAGTATGAGAAGCATATTGGAGCAAACACTACTACACTGACGAAAAAAAGAGCATCAGCCTGAGTTTCACTTAGTCTCTGGCGCTGCCTGAATATCATGAGAGCCTCTGCTAGAGGCTCTCCCCTGACATGCCATACTCATGCTGAGCCTGCTTCAATGCCACACATTGGGAAAAAGGATCAGCATGAGTATGGCAAAAGGCTCAGGCATGGTGCCATACTCAGTTTGAATCTAACTGAATAATTCAGCAAAACAGGTGTCTAGCCCCTACAATGATGTCTGAGATTATATCATATCCTAGCACCAACCAATATAATAGTAAATGGTCACTAAAGAATTTAGAGTATGATCATATCTTTGCAGTAAATGCAAAAGTGACATATGGTCCCAGGCATATTTCTAATGTTTTGGGGCTTGGAAAATAGTAGAATACCAGCTTTCAACACATACAAAGGGAGCAGATCATATGAGACTTCAAGTGGAGATCTTTTAGCAGTCAAGATGGTGTAGTGGTAACATGTTTACCTTCATATCAGGAGATCCTGAGTTCGATTCCAGCCCATGGATGCTCTTCAAAAGCTGCATGTTTTCAACCAGAAATTTTTTGTTATGCAAAGAATTTATTTTGTTGCTATTTTCTGACTTGGCAGATGTTGAAGATTCTGTCAGTGTTCAAGCAAGCATCTATCTCTCTTAGAAAAATACATTGCAATAGATGAGTTGTTTCCTATTAAACTGAAAAAAAAACGAAAAATGTTTCGCAGCACCACTGAGACTTGAACCTGAGTCCCCTCAGATGCAAAGTGAGAATCCTACTGCTGCGCCACCGCTACAACCGTTGAGCCAGGTTGCAATAGGTATATAAGTAGGACTGTGCCCTACTTACTGAAACATTGTGGACATTTGTCCTTACTATAGGTATTTTTCCTTACTATGGTCACTCCAGTCTGTGTTTCCTATTAGTCTACTGGACCTCACATGACCAATGACATCTCACTGTAGTAGATCTATGGTTGAAATATCATATTGACAGTGTCATTTTCAACACCTGCCCCACTAGCACAGATAGGAGCACAAAGGAGTCACAATCAGGAGGTACCCTGTTCAAATTCCACCAAGGAACAATAAGGAAACTCAAACCAGGAATACACAAACTATTCATGGATTACTTAGACTGCCATAAGAAGTGGAATATTCAACCATCTGAAATACTTGTATGTATGAAACCATGGGATTTTGTCATAGGGTGCCCTTAATTTCTATATTTGTTTATCAAACCACTCATGAGTTGGGCTTAATACATCCTACAGCTGAGTAGTTTAATAGATGCTACAAATGCAGGACTATGTAATATTACAATTTAGCCCGTTTGTAAAGCCATTGTAAGACCTAGGATGTATTAGGGTAAGAAAGCCTCCTGCAATGTTGGAGCCTGTTCAGGTAGGGTCCAGCATTACCTGACCCTCTTCATAGAGACACTCAGGCCATGTCCTATTCTCTTCTATTATGTTACTCCAGTTGACCCTGAGCCTGTCCCTAAAGAGACTCAGGCACTGTTGAAGTATGGCAGTAGAGAGGGTACAGCTGGACTATACACACTTTTCACCCTGAGTATCAAAACAGTCTCATCTTGGCGACATTTGCCTGAGCCTAACAATAGACTCACTCATTTTTTTCCTCAGTGTATGTCAAATGATTTAGACCATGGGCTGACGTGTATTGACCTACTTATATGAATTATGAATTATTGATATTCGTATATTGACCTCCATGAAAATTGCACTAGTATATGTGTACTTTTCGGTTGATAAAATTCATAACAACAACGACGGGGCCCACCATGCACCCCCCCCCACCTGACAACATAACAGGTATTTTTTCGTCCCTTAGGGTCTTCTGAATAAGAATCAAGAAGCACAAAGGAGTCACAATCAGGAGGTACCCTGTTCAAATTCCACCAAGGAACAATAAGGAAACTCAAACCAGGAATACACAAACTATTCATGGATTACTTAGACTGCCATAAGAAGTGGAATATTCAACCATCTGAAATACTTGTATGTATGAAACCATGGGATTTTGTCATAGGGTGCCCTTAATTTCTATATTTGTTTATCAAACCACTCATGAGTTGGGCTTAATACATCCTACAGCTGAGTAGTTTAATAGATGCTACAAATGCAGGACTATGTAACGATTACAATTTAGCCCGTTTGTAAAGCCATTGTAAGACCTAGGATGTATTAGGGTAAGAAAGCCTCCTGCAATGTTGGAGCCTGTTCAGGTAGGGTCCAGCATTACCTGACCCTCTTCATAGAGATACTCAGGCCATGTCCTATTCTCTTCTATTATGTTACTCCAGTTGACCCTGAGCCTGTCCCTAAAGAGACTCAGGCACTGTTGAAGTATGGCAGTAGAGAGGGTACAGCTGGACTATACACACTTTTCACCCTGAGTATCAAAACAGTCTCATCTTGGCGACATTTGCCTGAGCCTAACAATAGACTCACTCATTTTTTTCCTCAGTGTATGTCAAATGATTTAGACCATGGGCTGACGTGTATTGACCTACTTATATGAATTATGAATTATTGATATTCGTATATTGACCTCCATGAAAATTGCACTAGTATATGTGTACTTTTCGGTTGATAAAATTCATAACAACAACGACGGGGCCCACCATGCACCCCCCCCACCTGACAACATAACAGGTATTTTTTCGTCCCTTAGGGTCTTCTGAATAAGAATCAAGAAGCACAAAGGAGTCACAATCAGGAGGTACCCTGTTCAAATTCCACCAAGGAACAATAAGGAAACTCAAACCAGGAATACACAAACTATTCATGGATTACTTAGACTGCCATAAGAAGTGGAATATTCAACCATCTGAAATACTTGTATGTATGAAACCATGGGATTTTGTCATAGGGTGCCCTTAATTTCTATATTTGTTTATCAAACCACTCATGAGTTGGGCTTAATACATCCTACAGCTGAGTAGTTTAATAGATGCTACAAATGCAGGACTATGTAACGATTACAATTTAGCCCGTTTGTAAAGCCATTGTAAGACCTAGGATGTATTAGGGTAAGAAAGCCTCCTGCAATGTTGGAGCCTGTTCAGGTAGGGTCCAGCATTACCTGACCCTCTTCATAGAGATACTCAGGCCATGTCCTATTCTCTTCTATTATGTTACTCCAGTTGACCCTGAGCCTGTCCCTAAAGAGACTCAGGCACTGTTGAAGTATGGCAGTAGAGAGGGTACAGCTGGACTATACACACTTTTCACCCTGAGTATCAAAACAGTCTCATCTTGGCGACATTTGCCTGAGCCTAACAATAGACTCACTCATTTTTTTCCTCAGTGTATGTCAAATGATTTAGACCATGGGCTGACGTGTATTGACCTACTTATATGAATTATGAATTATTGATATTCGTATATTGACCTCCATGAAAATTGCACTAGTATATGTGTACTTTTCGGTTGATAAAATTCATAACAACAACGACGGGGCCCACCATGCACCCCCCCACCTGACAACATAACAGGTATTTTTTCGTCCCTTAGGGTCTTCTGAATAAGAATCAAGAAGTTAACATTGATTATCTTGGGATCAGCTAAGCAACAACACAATCTAGCAACCTTTTAAAACCTATATTCATAATCTGTGATATGCAAAGAAGAATTAAATGTTAGTTTACATCAGTACACTTTAATTTAGAGAGGAGACTTGGCAGGTAGATGTCTATAAGCCTAGTTTTAGACTTGGTTGCCAGGCAGAGCTGTTGGTACTAGGTAACCACACAACCTAGCCACATAACCAGGTTCAGGACTAACCTGTTTCTTGGTACGCCCTAGTGGTTAACAGGGGTATAAGGACAGTTTCTATACATGTATCTGGGATGCATTGAAATTTTTCAGTGAAATATTGAACTTTGTCATTTCTAAGCTCTGTCTTCCCGACCCTCTGCTGCACTCAATTCTAAACATAAATACACAAGTCAGGGCTCATTTGAAAGATTATTATGTCATCTTTCAGATGCTTAAAGATCCAGTCAGAATAAGGTAGTATTAGAGCTTACAGTGTAAGCATACCCCTTAGATAATATGGTACAAAAAATGACTCCAAAGTGGTCTGACCCCGCACATGGATAATGAGCAAAAACCAATAGTTGATCCCAAGCTAATCAATGTTAACATCTTAATTCTTATTCAGAAGACCCTAAGGGATGAAAAAATACCTGTTTCGCTGACAGATGCGGGGGGGGTGCATGGTGGGCCCTGTCAGCCCATGGTCTAATTTAAAGTGGTTGTAAGGACAAAAGCATGGTGATATTAATTACATTTCACAGGTAGCTGTTGTACAAAAATAGCCTAGGTGCAAGAAGAACACTCTGATGCCGTCCCCAAATCAACTTGACCGTCACATTTGTGGATTTATTGAGATATGTCATTTAGAGTGTGGTTCAATATATAAGTTGGTTCCTGAGTGGTTTTCCCATGTGGCCACAGATCTATAAGGTTCCTCCCACGTCGGTACTGGATGACGTCTGGGGTTCGGATAGCGCGGTAGGTCGATCTACACTCGATCACTAATGTTATTTTTATAGATTGGATCTCATGCTACCAGTCCTCTTAGCTAGAAGGCATCTACAACCGTATCCCAAATGCCATGGTAACACAATAAAGGAGCTCAGTAGGCCTCCCCTGGTGGGGATAAAGTATGATGCCGACATTCATTGGGGGTATTATAAATGATAACTTTACATATATATACATCGGTGATGGAGCTGAGTGATTTGGTGATTATACATGAAATGACCTCCCATCGCTGCATCATGGAGAAGATGATCCATGCTCATGTATAGCCTACAAGCTTACTTTAATACTTAAATAGGGGGAGTGTATGATGAATACTCCACAGAAAAGAGGTGGTGTAGGTTGTCTTATCCAGTGTACTAATTGGAATATCTATCAAAAACATATCAACAGCACCATGAAAGGTGTAGTTTATCAATAGCTACATATCCTCGGGCACATCGGGTATTCAGCCACTATGTTTCTAGTAAAACATTGAATCACTCTAAGCAGCTTTAATATAATATGATATACCTCCTGGCGTACATTATATTGATGATTCAGCCGTTTTGATATACATACATTTTGTTGCAGTAGTGTGGATATGGGGGATTTGTATAGAAACATTATATATTCATATGATACGTTCCCCATCAAAATTTGACGATTATGCTTTGCCATTGTATAGATATGAAAATCACAATAAAAGCTCATCATGATTACCTACGTACTTGCTGTGCGATAACTAGTCCAATTTGTTGTCGCTTAACTTGGTCTTGGACCTTGGCAGTACCATTTGCAAGTGAACAGCTGTGAATCTGTCAACTTCTCCTCATTTCTTTCCTAGTCTAATTTGGCCTTGGTTGCGACTATTATTTCATTTCTAATTGAATCCGTTTGGGGTGTTACAAATGCTATTGATTAAAGGTTTTGGTGGGACAACATCATTAAGGGTAGGGTCCTGGACGTAGTCTCTGCTGTGGCGACCTAAGGCTGATAAATGAACTGATATGCTACAAGAAAAGCACGGCACAGATCAATGGCTTAGCGCTAATGACAAGCATCTACGAGCTGGTACAACTGCTCAGAAATATCTGCCCTAAAAATTGGCTAAAACCATAATGAAGCTTGCCCCTGCCTGACGGATACGGACCAGGAGGCATTGATCGTAACGCAGTATTCTCTCCCTCTGTCTCTCTATTTCCATGGACCTCTTTCAGGTCCGTGCTATTTCACTCTCTGTCTATGTCTCAATTTGTCTGTCTCTGTCTGTCTGCCTGTCTCCTTCTCTGTCCCTCTCTCTTTCTCTCTGTCTCTCTCTCTCTCTATTCCTCTTGCGGCCCCTCTCTCTCTCTCTCTCTCTCTCTCTCTCTCTCTCTCTCTCTCTCTCCTCCTCCTCCTCCTCTACTACTTCTATGACTACTACTACTACTACTACTACTACTACTACTACTACTACTACTACTACTACTATTACTACTACTACTTATACTACTGCTCCCTGTGCTACTACTACTTGTACTACTACTACTACCACTACTACTACTACTACTGCTGCTACTACTACTACTACTACTATTACTACTACTACTACTACTACTACTGCACATCCTACCCTGGTCTACCTCCACCCCCTCCCCTACCGAGCCATTGCACACGACATCCTCTCCCCCTCCTTCTTCTCACCCTCACCGGCTCCCTTCCGGCCCTACAGCCCCTTGAGCTGCTCCAGACGTGAGCACATGTCAGCAGCACAATGGCAGGACTAGCTGAGTGAGGACCAAGTGGTGCCACCCCTGGTAGTGGACTGTCGCCGAGAGGGTGAAGGGGTGGGATAGAGATTGGAAGAGTGCTAATCTATACTCCTGCTTAAAGCAGTCCAAGTAATGCACTTTACCTTGTTAGATTGAGAACTAAGGGAGCTATAAAAAGGACATCAACCTATTCAAGGAGTATGTGATATATTTTTATGGCAAGCTTCAAGGATTACGCTTATTTCTATTGAAAATGAAAGTAATCATTTTAACCATATTATATAAAGTAGTTAACACCTTAATTCATAATCCTCCCCCCTCCTTCTGGTGTCTTGTATGGTGAAGTAGGAGTGATGGTAGAATCTAATATTTAGTTCCTTTAGTCCATACTATCCACCCAAATCCCTGTTTAAAACAAGACTCCACGAATTATTTCATCATTCGACATCATGTAATTACAATATGAACTGGCAGGACGACAACTCACATTCATCACAGAGTTCGTGACAAAACTCATTTTCTACTTGTACACCTTGACAGAGCAATGACTACCGTTGGCTCACCTACAGTAAATAACGAATATGAGCAGCTCAAACAAAGCATCCTCTTACACCCACGTCATTAGTAGCGTAATACTTGTGGAAGTGTTCCCTGGCGTGTCTGTGCTGTGTGTCTGTGAGATCTTACCAGGATCTGCACCCTTAAGTCCTCATTATACTGTACCCTGCATGTCTCCAGTCTCCAGGGTAGAACATGGAGAAGACTTGTCAGGTCCCGTGTGCTGCAGGGCAGGTATGGCAGGTCCAGCAACAGAGGCGTAGTGCCAAGTCTAGGGCGAACATAGGGACACAATTGGCCACTAGCTGGTCTGCAGCTGGTTCCGGCGACACACACTGATAAGAACTGATAAGATGGGACCAGCATGTCCCTGGAAGTGGGTGTTAACCAGGGACAAGGTACCCATCATGGTATGTGTTATCAGTGGGTTTTACCTCAACCAGCGAAATTCAAAATGGCGGCTCCACTAGGCCTCCATACTGAGTCCTATAAAGCACGAGTAAGATATTGGCTGCTTGGTTGTTCCATCTCATATTAGAATGGCTAAGACCACATCTCAGAGCATAGCAGGGGATGGGGCAAACTTAGACTGGATGCGTAGGTGAACGGGGTTAGTTGGTCGTTTAGAAGCAGAGGCAAAGGATCTTGATACATGCGCCTTATTGGGGCATTTTACAAAGGGAAAACCTTGGATAATTTACTATGGACTTTGAAACAATCCCTGAGCTTGCCATGAATAGGGTTTCCACATATAGATGGAGATGGGAATGGCCATGGAAGACTCATATATATGTGGGAGCAATAGGCGCAAATGGCGTAAGACAAAAACAGTGGCTTCATAATCAGAAGCCACCTGACCACCAAGTCACCCAACACGCTGAGATTCAGAAACTTTTATTCCGCCAATCATCCACTTCCTCACGAACATGCACACCCTGTCCCAACTGCTATTTGCCAACCAACACACGACTTTCTTGTCGGTCAGTGGACAGATCATATTTCACCGGGGTGGGAGGGGGAATGGTAATTAATGCTGTTAATGAGCACGGCGCCGCTGCCTTTGTACGAGACTAATGAGGATCCGCACCGACGTGAAAAGCCCACTAATGACGCGTCGCCCAACCCCTCCTGCTGTTATAGCAGTAGTAGTAGACGGATGGAGGCACCTGGAGACGACAGGTCCCCCCTCCTCCTCCTGTACATAGGGCCTACTACTGGGCACCTGCTCCTATCTTCCTGTGCCTCTGGGTGAGGTTCAGAGAATATTGTGGCCAACCTTCCTAGAAGCAATCCTGCATGTGTGACTTCTCATTCAATGCGATGTACACATGTCTTTTTAACTTAGTCAGATAACATTGAGCATTTGATATCACCTCCCAACCAATGTATCATTTCTCCAAAAATATGTTTTGAAGACCTACAACCAAAGTCATACACTACTCGGCGACAACAATTAATGCTTTGTATACAGCAGGGTATTTTAAGCAGGGGATGTAAGCCATTGTTTTATTTCCATAAAAGTACCAGGTATGATATACACAATATGATATACAGGTAAAACTGCACCAGGCATGGTTTCTTTCTATATAGCACACAGACCATTAATAAAGAACTACATCAGGAACGTATCTTTTGAACCTCAAGGTGATCATATATGAATACATAAGATGATGGGGAAAAAAGACCTGCTCAATCCTTACCAATATGTTCTAAGATTCTATATGTATTCCCCCAGTGACAATATTGTCCTTCTCGTGTGATCCTTCTGGAATCGATGTCAAAGAGATGCCAGGTGTGTCCTATGCACCTGTTCAGTATAATAAGTACTTGTTCCATCTCTTGTGTTCGATTGGTGCTAACGTAAGTGAATGTACTGATAGGTAATGAAGGTTGTGCAAGATTATACCACAATCCACTTTGCCAATAGGTAATTAATCTCACATCAAGGCCAATGCTCTCCTGGCCAGGTTTGAGTTCAGCAACAGGCATAAGGAAACTGTCACTGTTAAGCCCCTGTAGTGGGGCTATAGGTTGATTGATGGAGGGAAGGAGGTACAATAGATTAACCACGTTTTATACACACATAACTATGAGCGAATAGGCACATGCATATGAGGGAATGGAAGAAACAATAAAGTGTGTCTGTGGAATCACATAGTTTATTGTTCAAGAAAAAAAAACCTGCATGAGCGATGTCTCAAGGAGGCACAGGAGGAAATTTGAAACTGTTACAAAAACTGCATTCTTGCCCTCGGTCGACATGACACCTATTAATTTATTCATGATGTTTCTGTTTTTAAACCATTCTTCTTCATTTTTCAAACTACATTCTATGAATAATTATAATTACCAGTTCTCTGAACAGACTAGCCAGGCTTTTTATTCTTTCTTTCTTGATGGCCTTATTCATCAGTGATGGTTATTTGATACTACAAATTGGACTATCAGTATTACTGATAGCATACTTAGATTCAGACACTAGTATGTCCACCAGTAAAAATAAAACCAATTCATTGTATCTACATGCTATATGAATTGTTCACCTGGTGAGTGAAACCCCAAAGCTTGCTGTAAGAATAGCAGTATGTTGCACTGAGTAGGGGTAGTGTGAAGTGGTCGAGTAAAGACCTGAGTCTCTCTACCACTTGGCCCTGCTTGCTGTCAGTCCGGCTGGAGGCTACTGATAGCAGACCCGAGGTCGGCCAGCGCCAAGGGGTAACTGTCCGCCCACCACACTCCACCCCACCCATGGGAAATAGCCGTGGAGAAGGTAGCGAGGCCCTGGAGTAGTAATCTGTACACACGAACGGCCCATCAGCGCCTGGAGGAAAGAAAGGCCACACAGCGGAGAAGGAAGTACCCCCTCCCCAACCAACTAACCCCCACCACATTGCCATCACGCTCCACCCAGCTCCAATTGTGAGAGCCCTCTACCCCCTCCTCCCCACACATTCACTTCTCCATCACTTACTCAAAGTCAACTGGAATGGAGTGAATTTGCAAAAAAAAAAAAAACGAACAGAAAATACTACGTCCGGTGACATCGTCGTTTCCTGTTCCGCTCTGGGAAATGGGGGTCTAATGAAGTGTCGACAACGGTGTTCTTTATGATTCCCAACAGAGGGCGCGATGTTAAGGCTAGCCTGAAATATATTGTCGCCCTATTGTGTCCCTCACCACTTCTGCTGTCGTTGTTTTTTTCCTGCCCAGCACGCGACGCCGTGTAGGGCTGGAAAGAGAGGTAGGGGTGCCGGCCATCTTACAATGCATTGTGCACGTCGGGGCGGATCAATATACCGGAAGGAGGCCACGGCGTGTGGGATGCTTTGTTTAGAGCGTCAATAAAGATTAATGGGCACCGGGGAGGTACCATCCTTGTAGGCAAAACCGCTATACGATGGAACACCCTTTTATTTATACATTCCCATTCCATTCTCACTACTCATACCATCATTGAGACAATCAAGGGATTATAGCGCTGAGATACAGTCCTATATCAGAACCCCGCTGCCTGAACAAACTAGGACAACAGTGGTTGTTTAAGGTGAATATATGCCTCTTCCCCTGTGTGCAAAGGTCTCTTTTCCTACAGCACAGGAAATGTATTGCACAAATAAACAATCCCCCAGTTCTCGCGCCGCAAAAGCCAGGCGCTAAGTTGATCAAGAGGCAGGCCAACGAGGCTGTAATGTACCAGCTGATAGGGTTAGGAGGCAACAGTCGAAATGGCTGCCGGCTCAAGGTGGCTGTGACTTGTCCTCCCATAGGGGTAACAAGTTCCCTTTCTCGGTTCTGTATCAATGGTGCTTCTTCTTCTTCTTCTTCTGCCTCTTTCTTTAGCATCCCCCATTCAGAATCGTCTTCTGCTTCTCTGCCCCTGCAAAAATATCAAGGTCTCTCCTTGCAGAATAACTTCACCTTTACCTTTATACTTTACATGCTTTATGAATACCCCTTTCCACCGTCACTATCACTCACCCCCATCTTCCTTTTTCCTTCTTACCTTCCTCCCTTTCTAATTCCCTTACCTCACTCCAACCATTATTCATCTGACCTACCTCTGCAGACCCCCCCCCCCCCGCAGTCCTGCACTACAAAAGGGATTCGTCTTCTTTCTGCTTTGTCTGTGGAAGCTGGAACATGAAGCCTGGAGCCCTAGTTATGGATCCCAGGCGGTCTGCTTGGCCCCATGTCCCCTTTTGATAGTCGGCCCGCCGCATGGATGTTTGGAGATGTTAGAGAAAGGGGAAGGTTGTACAACCTACCGCAGATTGAGAGTACTGCATGTCGCCGCGGGCTCTCTTTGACTAAAAGTAGGGGGCAACAAGCATAGTTCCTGAAGCCAAGGAGCCGTATAAATTTGTATGGCTTTGTTATTCTCTTAAGCTTCTCACATTAAGTTGGCCCGGAAGGCTTTAAGTTCAACTATGTGATAACAACCATAAATGTAGCTCTATATATCTATGCCGAATGGACACGGTGGAATGGATAGGTTACGCATTTCCCTTTATTTGCACAGACATCATCGATATACCATTATCTTGTATGTATAGAAGCATCTCCAAAAATAAATACTCTTAAGACAAAAGCACAAGACATGTCTTGATTCAGAGACTTGCTTTAGCTATGGTCGTCTCATCCAATCAGACCATTGCCTTTGCAGACGTCACTGCTGCTGGACTCATAGGATTCTTTTGTCAATGTAAATGAGCTACTGGGTACCAGACACCTGTTAGATTGTGAGAGGTGGTGTCGACAATTTACCAGCCTGTTGGTGAGTAGGGGTTTGGCACCCAGGATAAACTCATTCCCCAGAACCTAGATGGCATTATGATCCACACCTTGTGTTGACAAAGAGGGATGATGAGAAAATATGGGTACAGGAAGTTTGGTGTGAACGAAGACGTCATAGCAATTGTCCTGCTATCTCTGTTAATTAGTCGACATGATGTTATTAATCTCTCACATGTTTACCAAGAAGCACATCCCTGTCAGTTGTTCCAATAGTGTTCCAGTACTCAAACTCCAAAAGCCAAGGTAATATCATGGCATTTGCTGAAATTGTTAAGAAAGATGTTTTGATATTCATGATAACAACTGATGTACAATTCACAAACCGGGAGGGAGTCTGTGTTTAGTGATAATTGTCTTCTATTGTGATAATGTGTTCCTGCTGTTACAATTCCAAAAAGGAACCCCTGGATGATGATAATAACAGGGCCCATCTGCGGCATGTTAGAAACATTATTTTCATTCAGACATTGAAGAGATATAATTAGAATCTGGTAGAATATTGTCATAATTAAGGAGTCATGCTGCCTATCTTAAGCAGTTTGAAAGCAAAGTCACTCCATTAATTTTCAGAAATATGATTGGGATGTGGTTTTATCATCTTTAAACCACACTCTAATCACATCAGCTGTAACCTCCTCAGTTATTAACAAAGTTCTTACCAAGGTTAAATTTATAAAATTATATCCAAATATAGTATGCACCCCTGGATAAGCACTTTACTTGCAAAATAGAATAAAATGTCTGACATGAAGGGCAATATACCCCATAACTATATCCGTATCTATGAATATTATCAAACAGGCACTTGGCAATAGAGTTAACACAAATTCAAAGTAATAGTCATCAACACAAGCCATTCGCCTTGTTTTATGGCTAAGATAAGGATCCAGATAATATAAGAGGGCATTTAGAACCAGAACCACGTGCAGATGTTAAAATATGCCATTTAGTAGTTGAAGGATTCAGTTGGTGATGATCCATTTGCAAGGGATATTGCACTGATCAGGATCGCTGATATTGGATAAGCAGTCATAAAGTAACCCTAGTTGGCCTGCTAGATACTTACTGGTCATACATAACTAGATTATTTCAGTTTTAATAAAGCCATTTTCTCCTTGTGTGACACAGAAGCCTAATGATTTGAGTAAGGAGAGAAAGAAAATATTATGTTGTAGAAATAGCGATGTAACTACTTTTGTAATATTACAGCACTCAGCTACAGTTACAGAACAGGTACAGAAATTCCAATTCCACAGATATTGGGACATTTGCACGTATAGAGGGTGTGAAGGAACAAAAGCGATCGGTCACCATCAGCAGCAGCTTAAATGAATGATTAACCCTACCCAGCCCCACCCGATTGTCACTACCCGTCACCCCTTCCATTGTTGGCAAACACCCATAAGGACCATGCGCCACGTCATTAGCAGCCGGTAACGAGAGCCACTGCCAGAACACATTGTCCCAAGCCGGCAACCAGTAAGAGTGAGCGATATAAGTGGCATGCCACACCAACCCTGACCTTGGTCGCCAATTCAGTGGTAGTGTTAGCTGCCTTCTCTAAAGAGATTCAATGCAGTGAGCACATATTCATGCAGCATGAATTTAGCTCACGGTCTTCACCTGATCCTTATTGGTTAGGACATTCCCACGCGGGCTCTAGACTTACTGCCTCCTTAATTCTCCTAGACTTGTGGCAGCTCGAAAACGACCCCAAACCACACTTCTATTTGCATAAATTTCTGTTGGTGGCAGACCGCGGTGACAGACTGAATTGGAAAGCACAATATATTGCTTCAAGCAGCTCCAGTGTCCAAAGCTTTATCATACTGCGTGGATTAGTGAATATTTTAACGACCATTTCTGCAGATTACATAAGTTCACACGTTCTTTTGGCTAATTTGGATGGAATAAAGTTTAGGATAAATTTAATTCCAATGGGAAGTGGGGGGCAGCAGCAATGATATATCATGAAATTCATTTTTCATTACTGAGATCATGTCCTTTGCTCTTTATTGTCAGTACATGTACATGGACTTTGTAACAATTATTATTTGACAAATGTGGCTTAATTGTTCCCCTGAGGAGCCTGGTTCGCTGTTCTTTAGAGCATTTTAATTAATATCACCAACAGAGACAAGTGAATTTATAGCAACATTTTGTTCATATTTTGTTACAACTTCAATATATCACCTGATGATGTATACCGTCAACTTTAAGACATGTAGCCACTTGTATTCGACAATCGTGTGCCAAGATGTAGATTTTGAAGTAACTTGAGGTGGGAAATTTGGTCGGCCAACAAACGTGTTGGCGTCTTGGTAGGTTCGTGGCCAGCTGGTAGAAGACGGCGGTGGTAGCTTTGAGCACTGCTAATTGTGCCAACATTTATTACGATGGACGGCCAGCCGCCGGCACAGCCTTGCCACCATGTCATCAGCCAACAACGGGTCCTTACAAATTGCCATCAAAATGGCGTGCCGCATAAAAGGCGTTTCCCCGGCAATGTTGGCCGCCAAATGGCAAAACGCATGTAAAGGGATTTCAGCCTTTGTCTCTGCCGAGCTCTGCAATGAACAGCTAAACGACTTGCCTTGTAGTCGCAGTAAGTTGGATCTGTCCCCGAACGACAGGACTTTCAGAAAGTCGCTTCTAAACATTCAATATCCTTTAAGGTCTTTATGTGTAGTCGATGTAACAGTACATTGGCAGGACGGCCACACAAAAGAGAGTTGCTGGCATTGAGATGGCTCCTGTGAAATTAAAGAAGCCAGTTTCTTCACCGTTAATCCCAGATGAGCGAAGAAATACAGGGCATTTGTCCAGCGTCCACTACAAAGATAAAATAGTCTGGCAAACCACCTGCATTCCACCAAAACCCTTTCCCATGAAATCAGCCAATCTCCTGTCTAAATAAATCAGGATTACTTCACCTCTCAATTCTGACTCAATTTCCCCCCAACAAAATATAACTTTGGGGTTCTGTGGAAAATGTTCAATACTGTGGCACTAATTGCCTAAGTCCATAATTAATAGATCTGCTGCTGACAATATCAGGGGTTTGAGGCATGTCTTCGTGTGGCTCCTGTTGATACGATTAGACGACAAAGGGTGATTATATTCTCCATCACGCTGGGTATTGATCTAGCGGCCATGATTCCCTCCCTAATGATCGTTTATTTTGTTGGGAGTAACCTTGGGTCCCCAGTGCCCCTTCACCCCTCACCCACAACCCTGACATTACCCTTACATGACACGGGAAGACCCTGCCTCTTAAGCATTGCCCTACGCCTAACCACGCTTCATGGATAGTCAATATTTCTAAAAGAGAATGGCCGAAACCCATATATGCATGCACATCTTGTTTGTCATTCAACTTCCACATTCACAATGCAGTAATTATTAATTACAGCATCATCCCAGGCATGGAGACGATAATATTGTAGGATTATGTTTAGGGTCAGGGACAGTCAGTACTTTGCCATGGCTGACGTTTTCATCAAGAACACACTTCTGAACAAATATTGTAGACACTTTGAAGTCACAACTAACAAAGCATTCAATGAATCAGGTGCAACGCCATTATTCCAAATACGTTGCCACACCCATATATCCATGTGCTGATTAGAGGAGCGCATTAGATGTAAGGGAGTGATGCGATGGAGTGATTTCTGCAGGCGGAGAAACACGTAGAATACAAGCGTTGATATAGAAGTAGCTGTGAGCCTGTTAGAGGGGATGAGTGTAAGAGGGGGTGAATGGTAAAAGGGTGAAGGGTAGGTGTGTTCCCCTGATCCCCCTCCCTACACCCTATCCAACCCCTTTGTGTCACCTTCACCCACCTGCAGCAAGGATCTAGTTCTCTTTGATCTGTGATGTCGCCCAGTAGGGTGTGTCATAGGGCGCCAGGCTTTGTAGTAGGCCAGGGCTGCCGCCTGTGCTGGGGCTGCTTTAGTATCCTAGCCGCCGAATTCTATTAGATTCCACAGCCCACCCCCATACTCCGGTAGCAGACCCTCCTGTTGGGTGGGGCATTGCCTAGGGGCACGCAGGGCAAGGGTGGTGGATGGGTCAGCCAGGGCCTGAACAGGACTGATGGGTTTCTGATGGCATCGTCCTTTGCTTATTTGATCCTGGTTAGTGCCAGATGGCACCCAACACACCCACGAGCCTATAACATTCCTCGATGATATGGACCGTCGATTATCGGCAAGCCAACCAAATTCATCACTGATATCATGTCACATGGCCAAAATTCCTTATTCTAGAGGCGCTTTGATAATACACATGGCCGTATCCATTTCAGCAACCAAGCCTCTACAGCTCTCTAATTCCTGTAGGTCTTAATGGGTTTCTGGGATGCTGGATAATGAATTGACGTACAGCAGAGGGGTGTATGGGCTGGAGTTAATGGGAAAGGAAAAAGGTGATCCCTTGATGTAATGGGACTCTTAGTTACAGGTCTGGAATGAAGTAACCTACGGAGGGAAATACATGCTGGGTTTAGGGCTTCGTATGTACAGGGGCAGGAAGGCACACCCGTATGAGGTCAATATTGAACTGTTCGGCAGAGCAAGGCTATTACCAGGGTTAGAGGTGCTCTTTCGGTCTGATACAGCACCTCCAGTGGTCGTGTTCAACTCCCACTGATACTACATTTAGGATACAGATCCCATCAAATGAAAACAGACCCCCCAGTGCCTGACTGCCCACACCTACATTGTAATACTACTAAAGGCCATGTCCTCTGTATTCCATCGATGTGTGAAATACAGGTTAGACTCTAGACTGTTTCTATTTCCCATAGGCTCTAGGTTATTTGAAGAGCCCCAGTCGATCGAATCTGAAAGCAGGTCTGCTATAAATGGCCTTAGCTCGGTACCTATTACCCATCACTTCAGCTTTATTCTTCCTTTAACTAAACCCTCCACACCCCACTTCTGCCCCCTCCTGGGACCTTGGTGGTTAGATATTGGTGCAGCGCTAATGAGTCTTAGTTGATGGATGTCCGTGACAAGGCTGTCTGTGAAGGAGCAGCTCGCCGTCACTTGGAGAGCAGCTCCTTATGGCTGCATTGTTAGTGGATGATCTATCCCCTGGCCCTGACATATCGCTCACCACCCCACCAGCCGATCAGCTCAGCCACAAACGGCCTGGGTATTATTTACTAAAGGCTGGGGTTGGAGTGAACTGCTCACCGACACTCACCCCCACCTTGCAGGTCTCACCAGCTGGTCATCAATTCAGATCCACGTTCCTAAACTGGAAGCACCATCAGAGTCATAAGCCACATGCTCCTTTTTAATATCGACCCAGCCCATCTTTCACTGGTGTCCGTCCTGGTCCCTTTCAACAATACATTACGCTTGGAATTAATTGATCTTCCCTCTCATTCATAAGTAGGGCAAATGGGAACATTATCCAACGCCTGGTTTAATGAATGGGCCTTCTGGGTGGGGCGTCGAGGTAAAGTCTGAGATTTAATGAATTGTGACTGGGATGAGCCCTGGCTGCTATAAAGAATTAAAAAGTGCGAAGAAGACAAAGACAGCTATATCCTAAGAATCTATATCAACCGCCTCTTTTCGGGTCTGTCTCCCGTGCATGGCCAGTCATGGGTGGTTTTTATCTTATGTCTTATATGGCGACAGCTTCTGCTGCAGTTAAAAAAAAAATCAATATACGTCTAGCTTTCTTTAGTCCGTTAGTAGACTCCTTTGTCGACATTCAGGGGGTATTTAATTAGCATGAAATGCTCTGAAGAAACACCATGGAGTGGGCAGAGTCCCATTGATTGCAAGGAAGAACTGGAAGAGCGTCCCAGGTGCCAACTCAATATAAATACATCAGGCACGTAGTCAGGCCGGACCGGTGTCTTGTTATTACAGTGCAGGAACCATTGATAAAAATATGTGGTCAGAAACAGAAAATAATTGTGGATCAACACGGTAAAAGGTACGCCCGTGAGGGGGTGCGCGGGCGTACCTTTTACCGCGTTGACCCACAGATACTGGTATCTTTTAAGCGGGTTCGTATTCAAGATATTCTTTTTTTTTTTGTCTATCTCATATTTCATCAATAAAATACACTATTTAGATATTTATTCTATCTTTCCTTTTTTGTTATTCCTTTTCCTTACAACCCAAGGGGTAGGGTGTAGAGAAAATGGTTGACATGGGGATTCATGCAGACACGTGTATTGGTATGTATAATGTCGACGACCTCCGGCCACCGGAAGAACAAAGTGACTCCTATACATTCCGACAGACGGCCTTCCATGAATAATTTAAGGGGTCACGTGGTTGGGGGGCGTCCAGGTGACCTAGTTCCATAACGCACCGTGAAAGGTACAAGAAAGAACATGGGTACCTAATAATCTATGATCTGCTCAACTATGAACTTCCAGGATGACCATGGGATATTGTATTGTGATCCCTGGCTGAGGCTAGGGATCTTTATCCCTTTTCTATTCTCACAGCTTACCTTATCTGATAAATTGACGTGTTTATGTAAAAAATAAACTTATGATCTAGCATAATTGTTAGCTAATCATGAGCATAAAACTACCCCAGATAAGGGTTGAAACGGGTCTGTCCTTATTAGAAGACGATTTAGCTAAAGGGCCTATATAGTCAGACCTTATAGTTTCTCGATGAGGAGCTTGTAGCTTGGGATAATCTGCTCACGGCCCCTGTTGAGGGTGCATTTTTGGGGGTGAGCTGCTCCAACCCTCACCCATGAATTACCCACATTCCTCCCTTTCCAGTGCACAGATGTGCTCTTGATGAACAACCGATATCCTAAGAGGTTCAAATCACTAAAAGGTAATTTCTCATCTTGTAGCTGGCTTATCGGCAGCACCCATTGGCAGGTTTGTCAATGGGGGTGTGCCCGGGTGATAAGCCCGAGGGTCCTGGAAAGGGGGTAGGTTTTTCTCCCTTTCCCCCTCTCTTGGGACTTTAAAGCTTTGGGTCTAAGGGGTCGTGTTGCAGGGGGTACTGGATCTGGAGCTGGGTATTAAATCCTCTCCTGTCGTACTCGACTCCATGCTCGCCCGTCACCAACAGACTGGCTGGAGGAGGGATGTAGGGGGTGGTGAGGTTGGGTGGGGTGGGGGCTCATAGTGGACCCGCATGGATCCCTGTCTGCTGGGCCAGACAGGGAGAGGCCCGTATGGCTATTGGTTTAACTCGGCCTTAATGTGTGGCCGGTGGCTGCCCCAATACGAGCAGCTCTCCACACCCGCTTATAGTGAGAAAATGAAATCAGAGGTCAGTAGCCCCACGAACTACTTAGTTCACTTTGGTCTGGGATACAGACCAAAGAACCTGTGTATCACCAAAGAGAGTAATTTATCACCGTGAGTAAGAAGCTATCTTGTCCACTGTAACTGTTATCTTATCAATAGATCTAAAGCCGATCGACCCCTTTAACCTAAAACCAATCATAGGTCCCTTTATATCTCTATGGATTTGAAAACACACTCCAAAATCAATTTTCTTCATTCTGAAGTCTTGATGTGATCGAATGGTCGAGAAAACCGTTGTTTAAGTTTAAAAAAATGTAATAACCACAAATCAATTGTTAAAACCCTTCAGCCACTTGGAGGGATCACCGCATCCGGCCCCACGAACCCGACGTCGGAAATGAATATGTAGAAAGATGGCCTTGTCAAAATATTGAACACTCCTGGAGCACTGACAGTAAAGGCAACATGATCGTACAAGTTTTTGTCTCCTAAGAGATTTTTGTGCTGGTGTTTTTTTGTCATTATCATATTACATGATAGATCATAAATACATTGCGGATGCCTAGTTTAGTAAATCGCCATTTGGCTTCTAGTGGGAATGTCAATTTAACTGAACAGCTTTTGAAAGATACCAAAATGTTCTAGAGTCCAAACTTCATTCTAAAATGCTTTGGACCTGAAAGATTAAAGCTTGGCCTGTCTGTGCTGAGGTAAATGTAAAGAAAATACTACTTTGATAGCATATAAGATTATAGTGTATAGTTCCATTATATAGCAGGAACTCCTATTCTTTCTTGTGTCTTAATAATACACCCCACAAGGTGCCTGTGCCAAATATCATTATCATGTTTGAAACCCACACTTCCTTTATTCACAGGCACTGTAACACAATAATGATATCCATAGTGTTGATGATATCGCCGCTAAAGGTTTCTTTAGATAATACAGTAAGAACATTTGCTGATGCCTCAACAGTATGCCTTGATAGTGGCTTGGATCTCATAGCCCCAGTCCAACTCAGTTTACCCATCAGCGCCACCAGATCCCAAATAAGTCAATCACCGTGTCTTTGAACACACCCTCTCCACGGCGACAAAGGCAGAGGCGTCTGCCTCTACCACAACCGTCCCCTGGAGATGGCCAGGAGATACAATTGCCTATACTTGCTGAGAGCAGCTCCGAGTGGCTCCCACACAGTGGTATTCCATTACCGCGGGTGTTACGAGCCGTTATCGACAGCCGACCCATCCCGGCCCTACATAATCAGATTATGCCACTTGGGACAACACGACTTGGTACATGATAACAATGTCAATAGCGGCGATCATGCTCTTATAAGCAATTGCTGCTTTATTGACTGACACCTTCCTTCACCCCTCATAGCCCCTCCACCCGCTCCTGCCCCCTCCCACCCCAGACGGCTGATCCCCAGTCTGTGTGAATAGCCTATAGCTAAATCTGCCCTGCCTCCTGCAGGGATGTAAGTTGGTGTGAGGTGTGCGGCGGGTCCCGTACCGGGGTCCCAGCACGGTCCATCTCATCCCAATGCTGAGCTTATCCCCACCCCGTGTGAGCTGCTCATTTAGAGGCTACATAATTCATGGTCTTTTATTGGTGCCTGACATGCAATGTGTGCAAGCCGCCTCAATGAGGGCCAGTTTCAATGGGAGGAAGGAGCCTGGTGGTGGTAGACGAAGGTAGTAGATCTACTACGTATGTAGATAAACATGGTAAAAGGTATGCCCGCACACCCCCTCACAGGCGCACCTTTTACCATGTTGATCCACATATATAGCTGCACTGGTAGTAGTATACCGGCTAAGGCGTAAGGCGCGGGCGATTTGAAAATGAGCCAGGGCGAACAGGCGGTGAGATTGGAGGTTGGGTGTGGTGGACTGACACATTACCCCGGCCAGCCACCCCTCCTGTGGATCAATTCGACCAGAAATGAGAGCCATGCATTAAAGTCAGCAGGCCACACCACCTAGACCAGACTGGTCCTAACCAGCCCCCTCCCCTAGGGGCCAGGGAGGTCAAGAGCCCCTTCAAATGGCCTGGGCATGGTACATGTAATCTACCCTACTCCTACCTACCCAAATAGGGACTGTTCCACTCTAACATACTAACCTACATGCACATGCCTTACTTAGACGGTAGCTGAGGATATAACATTATGATGCAACATCCTTAACATGAGAAGGATAAACCTAGATATATACCGATATACACACAAAGTGTTATACTATGCTATACATTATACATCCTATCATATGTGACCTGAACTGGGAAAGGGGGTCTTCTACCCCCTGCACTAAGCCCCTTTTTTGCAGATCATGTCACATATAGTTTGCTATACATTGAACATCCTATCATTTAGTTTTGTATGATATTAGGTTATAGAGTATTATAGAATAGTACATTAAACGAATGCATGTATACATGTATGTTTCCTGAATCGGTATAGATCTAATATATGCCTGCCAATGGAAAATTCAGTACAGGCACCTCTGAACTGTTGGCACGTGGTCATGTGAACCTGTATCATTTTCCCTAGACACGTACTGTGGCTCAGACATGTAGTATATTATGTTTACTGGTGCCACTACCGCACCATGGCCCATGGTAGTAAACCTAGAACAGGTTTAGAGCAGCGTGGGCGGCCTACTTCCTGCTGCCAGTCCTGATTAGATACCTGTGGCTGACCTGCTCCCTGGTCCTCTGATCCTCCAGGCGCAGTGACTCAGTGTACACAAAGGAGGCGGAAGGCGAACTGCTCGCCGCCAGGTCACGTGGGGCCGAGTGGCTCCGACTGAACCGACCCAGTTTTAACCCTAAGCCGCATTTCTGTTATTACTATTGCACATTACCGGTACAGCCTTGGATGACGCCGACAGAGCCTTGCCGGGTACTGACAGAGTGGTTAGAGGGACAGATGTAGGCCACTAGCTTGGTATGGGCTGGACGTAGGGTGGTAGGATGAGGTAGTGAGGTCTGGTGCACCCCCTGACGGCTATAGACGGGGGCTAATGGACACTGACAAGAGAGTAGCCGGCCAATATGCCATCACTTCACAGCAGCGCAGGAATATTGGCTTCCCGCTTGGATGCTGCCACCATATTGAGTTATTTTTAGTTTGGCCTAGATCCACTCAGGCGTGCGACTAGGATCCCATTACTCAAACCCTCACGCCCTCACCCACCCCTCCACGACAGCTCAGCCACCCTCCCTCACCGACCAGCTCAGTCCACCCCCTCCCCAAAGCCACCAACGATCAAACCCTGTAATATGAAAACTATCAAATTCCACCACCACATCCAGGTGTCATGTCATCCTTTAGTACCCCTCCCTGACACAATAGGGGTTATTTGGCTCTTGCTAAATATTTATAAACCTTTTCACTCGCCTGGGCGGCTAGCCACCCCACCAGGGACGCGTTAGGGGAAGAGCTGGTGCTGGCTAAAGGGGTTCATTGGGTGAGTGGAGGTAGTGTGCTATTATGGCATAATCCTCGCACGCGATGCACCGTCGGCTAAGGGCTGCTGGAGAAGGGGTATTTTTATAGCATTTGCACCCAGTCCCCCAGGCCGAAAAATACAACCAGCTTTAGAACCTCACAAAAACCTGTGGACACAGGAAGGTCCCTCCAGCGGGACAACTATCATAATTATTAACTTAGTTTTTTTCTATCTTCTCTCTTTATACTCTGCCTCTTTCCTCGCCCCGCCCAGGCGCAACTCTCTGCCACTTGGAAGGTATAAATATCCGAGGATGGAGAGAGGTTATCTATGAGGTGCTACTTGAAGTGTACTCCGTGGCCCGAAGCCGTGAAATCAGGTATTGTGTGATAATGACCGTTCACATCGATCTCTCCGGACTGACAACTCCCCCTACATACCACCCACCCATCCCAGACCCCCACCTCCGCACACCCTTTTCAATTGAGTCAGAATCTAGCCTGTCTAGCATTACTGTAGTGATATTCTAAGATACATGGTGATAGAGATGGTTGGCTTTGAGTATAATGAAATTAGAATTAAGGGGGGGAGGGTGAAGTAGCTACCGAAAAAAGAAGCCTTATAACAATATAAACCTCTTTCTACGCAAATCAATTGGATTAATTCGTGTTTGAGAGCCTTTTTTATAATCACAGACCCAATTACTGAAAAGTTGGGTCAACCCATGGATATGTCAAGGTAAAACAGGTTATATTCTATTGTACTTTCAATTAAATAAGGTCGTGTTCAGACTAACAGGTAATATCTGTTATATTTCTGAAAATTAATAATATGACTATGTAATTACGCCACTGATTCCATAGATATGCAAGTTTAGACCATAGTGCTTTACATGGAAACATATAGGTCGGCACTCTGTTGCTATTGATAGCATGATACAGGAAGGCAAGCAGACATTTCAGTGGAAAAAGAGGGATCAGCTGTCAGTTGCTTGCCAGGGGAGACCTGTCTGTGGTACCAACATGTGTCAGGCTGCGGCTGTTTATAGCAAAGTTCACCAGTTGACATTTACAAGCAACAAGCTTCTTTTCTACATTTGTGCCTACAGGTCTAATGTATTTGGAATAGAAAGGGTAAACGCTAACAGAGGTATTGAAGAGGGGATGTTGGCAGGGTCGCTACTGTCAAACAGAGGCAGGACAATTAAAATGAGAAGTGATTAGAGGTTTCCGGGTGATAAGATGTAATTGGGAGGATAGAGGGTGAATTTTCTGCCTCTCTCTCTTCAGCTTAACCCAAACGACGGCTGCTTAGTTTGACCAAAGGGAATACTTAGTACATATACCTAGTATAGTACAGTAAAGGGTGCCTATACTGTCATCTGGATATTGATAAATGAAATGGCGACCAGAGCTAATGGTACTGTAGGGGCGATTGACCGCTAGTAGGGTGGACATTCAGGGTACATATTATTTCTGGGACATAGAGGCGCTTATTGGGCCTGCAGTTAGTAGGGATATTGATATGATTAAAGTTAATTTTCAAAAAGAAAGATGCACGTACGTCAGCACACTGCAGAAGAAATAAATGCTGTCTAAATCATACTAGCCTATACTTAGCACAGGCTAACTGGTTATCCATCTTTTGCTTTATTTATACCAAGGAAGTCTTTCCTAGGTTTTGCTATACATATCATACACATAAGTACATAGATACTTGTTCAAACTGGGAACTCCCATACTGATTTTCAATACCACTATCATAGCGTGGTGTGCTCAATTTGCCATTCTCAGCTGAAGATCTCCTCAGGATGGCTCTTTTCCCACTCATGAAATCCCACACATTTATCATTTTGGAGCTACTCATTTGCTGCTTCTCAAGATAAAAAGCTCACTGCGTCCTCTCTTTATTCCACTCCCCATCAATCCCCATGCTCATCCTTCTTCAATCTGTTGCCCCGGGCGTCAGGACAGCTCACATCACATACACACCGTGTCGGTAGTTGCTTAGTGTCGCGGCAAGAAGCCTGCTATCTAGTGTCTCCAGTGTGTGTGCGTGTGTGTGTGTGTGTGTGTGTGTGTGTGTGTGTGTGTGTGTGTGTGTGTGTGTGTGTGTGTGTGTGTGAGGTCGGGCAACAGACGACAAGGCTTCTCTACCCAAGATGGGAAAGGCAAGGATATTCGAGGGTGGGGATAGGGCGCCTGTTGCCGCCCCACCAGGACGACAGCCATGGTAAACGACGATGCCTACCCCTCCCCTCCTTACTGCCTCTCCCCTCAGCCTACAACGCCCAACAGCCACCCTTAATGTACTAATGCACCTCCACCCACATCGCCGAAAGGAGCTCGGCATTTCTTTGATGAAAATGGGCGCGGAAGCCAAATGGTTTTAACACAAATACACCACAGCCACGACGGCAGTTCTCTATCCCCAGCCCTGGAGACGCAGAGAGCCTGGTCGTGTCGTTATGATCATTGCCGGGATGCAGTCTCTTTCCTACCTACCCCCTCCTCCTGCCCCTCCTCCTTACCCATCCCTCTTATAACCCCCACCTTTCCACCCACCCACCCTTCCGCTGGCGGCAACGGGCGATAAGTCTATCAAATCTTAATTCGAGCACGAATGACAGTTATGGCCGTTGCTTTCTGGCTGCAGGTGCCGTTTCAGGGCGGCGCAGCGGCAAATTGTTAAGCTCGTCCTTTCATCTTTCAATATGTGTATCATTGGCGGATGGCATTTTCCAGAGGGAACTATCCACTGTCTGCTTCCTAAAACAAAACTAACAAACATTAACAAAACAGAGGGGATGGGAAAACCTCGCACAGAGAAACACGACAATGGAAATTTTCTCTCATCTTCTAAATAGGACGCTTGGGGAGTAATAACTTAAGATTACAAACACAAGCCGGGGTATTTGTGGATTCACAAGCTTACATTTAGCCTGATAAGCTTATAGTGCTTCTTCTGAAAAGTCTGGCGGCGGTTCCAGCTCTAACAGCGCCTTGCAGATGGAGAATGTAGCAGGCCAGCGCAACTCTCATTAATACATCAACACATGTGTAGTAAGATATGGTTAATATAAGAATGTCCTCTCCATGTAACATAACTATCGCACAGCATGTCCCAGAAAATTGTCGTCATCTGTCGCCATGATCAGTCATCGTCTTTCGCCACTGTGTGTTAGACTCACGTGGCATAGCAATTGCTATTCCTGGTGATCTTGTGCTATAACGACATTGTGTTCCATCTAGCGACATGTGTGAGCCACTTCACACAGATTGACGAGGACTCACGACAATTTGCTGGGATGGATCTATGTATACTGTGGTAAACTATATAGGATCCTAGCTACCTCTACTTATGATGCTCGAGACTTTCGGCCATTGGATAATGGCCACTGTAAGAGAATTTATCATTTTACAGGACCTACCCGGTAATCGTTATATATCTTCCTGGAAGACAGATAGGACTTCCCGCTGGAATATATAGCTGATTTACGCAGGCGCACAATCGTATTACATATTATCTGTTATAATGAGCTTAGGGTGTTGTGGTTCAGTATATATTTGGTCCTGATAGATCTCAGTGCAATTGTACATGCAGTACTAGTTAACAAGGATATAAAACATTACTGTATATAGCTGTAAGTATACTGTTTCCTACATCTGATATTGAATTGCAAACATGATTGTCAGATCTAGGTTATCTAAATGTTTAAACATTTTCCCAGCTCGTTATGATCATTAATACATTGCACAGTTTTTTCCTCACCGTTTTTCCGTGAATGGTTACAAGAACCCAAGTTTTCATAATATAATACTAGGTATTTGTCAAAAAGTCTGGCTGGACAGTTGTTAGGAACAGTTATTTTAGCTTTAAAGATATTTCAGATTGGCTATCTAACATTAAAAATACTTCTTATATTCAATATTCATAGTGATAAGTTCTCTGCTAGTCATGGAGCCCTCCCGATACAAAATACCAATAAAGTAAATCCCTATTTACCCTACATGGATAACTCGAAGTTACGTTTTTTTTTTTATATTCAAAGATGACTTTTGTGATTTCTGTATCCTGGTGCAAAATATCAATCCTATACTACTCACATACTCCCTGCCAACTTGTGATGTCTCTACTCTGTACATCAAGGTTGGTTATAAAGTTCTATTGTAGAATGTTTCATACCGATCGACTTGTACTATTTCCATATACTGCAAAAAGCTTTTGGACATTACTTGTTCTTATCACGAGTGTTGTCACGATTTCAGGTTCTGCTTATTCGTGGTCGTGAAGTACTGGGTACTGGTAGCATTGTTTTATTTTGTGGTCAAGTTTTCTTTTAGGTACTGTCACTGATACATATTAATCATACAGCTTGTATCGAAATTCGAGGGTGAGCAAAGATTGCTTCACGACTATTGTTAACCACGAATGAGATATCAATCTGATCTCATGAAACTCAACGTTAAATGTTCAGTTTCTTGCATTTGGAGCTTAAGGCTAGGGGATATGTGTCCATACCTTGACTGGAGATCAACATTGGTGGTTCACCCGTACATGACCCTTATGTCATAAGCAATGACAGGATCAAGCGCACTGCCACAACGTGAGACAAGTCTGAATGGTAACTGCCTGGGACAGAGTGACTGCGTGCCACCTACTGTTACCAGAGTGTAAAGGATGTCCCCTCCAAGTTGTAGCCATCCATGGGGGAACAGGGTAACACCTTCTTCCACCATGTGGGTGTGGCAAGGGTTGTGCCAGGTGTCACATTGACTACGTGGGTGTTGAAACATTTAACTACTTCAGGTCCTTCAACTTTCACCTCAATCACTGCCTTGTCCTCACACACCCAGCCGAAGCGTTGTGGAGTCCTTAGGCTGCAGCAGCAGAACATGAATGGCCAACTGTCTTTGCATTTGCTGAAACCATGGACTACATAGTAATGCCCATAATAATTTTGGATATAGCATATCTAGTGGTATAGGTCTGGAGGGAATATCTTATGGGTTCAGGGTTATGGTTTGTCATGGAGGACTGTGTCCGTAGAGCGGGGCGGGTATTGGTGCGACTAGGAGTAGGCTTGAAAGTAGCTGTATGTAAAAAAGGGCCAGTATAATAACAAACAGCGATCAGGAAGGTAGACGGGCATTTTCTGTCATAGCACACCCACTACCACAGCGCTATGACCCTACATCTTCACCTGCTGTGACCCTTACTCCCACGAACAAGTTAGCTTTTCCCCTGAGACTCAGCAGGCAATAGCCCTCCAACCCTCAAGGCACTATCTAAGTGGTTCAATCTTTCCTGTTTAGTTTCCTTGGAATCATAAAACATCTTTTTTTTTATAATTTTCTATAGAACTGCCACCAGGAGGTGTACCCTTATATAGTTGTCCATATGGCAGTCATGTATACCCGAACCAGTTACCCCGAGCAGGAGTCAGAGCAGCTCAACTGGTGAGGTAGCTCCCTCAACCTCCGCCAACTGAGCAGTTCGCTGACATTGGGAGCCGACACATTAGAAAGGCCCTTTAAGCGCAGCTTCATGTAGCAATGGCAGTTGCTTCCGGCTGCGTGCGCATGTAATGCGCTGATCAATGTTAACCTACCACAAGCGACCCCTGCACCCTCTACCGGAGACAACACGCAGTGAGCAGCTCACACCAGGATCAGGTACAAGTCCTGTGGCTTGTACCTTTAATACACTGCTCACTAAGGTTATCTTACAGCCTGTCGTAGACATATAGAGAGATGGATGGTAACACATATAATGCAATTTGATGAACCTTCTTGCTTTTCCCCCCTTATGAAAAAGGGGGCATAAAACTCTCTTCGGTAGACTCGGACAGATGAATCTGCGAATTTAGGTGAAGACGTGGTTTTCCTGATTACACAGGCATTGTGAAAAGGGAAAGATCAAAGCTATTTTAGTTGCAAGAGTGACTAGTGACAGTGCCATTTGCCCTGGATACCAGACCTGAGTAAATGGAAATAGCAGTGACATTTCATTATGACAAAAACACACTCCTCCTCTCCTTTCAATTACTTCGCAGACTGTACCTTCTGAAACATTAGGAAATATTTACACTTTCTAATTAACTCCAACTTCGAAGATTGTTAATACATGTAGCTTAGATAATTATCCCTTGTGAAAAGAAAATTATTTATCATGTCATGCCATTTGACACGTAATCATCGCTGTCACTGTGGTATTCCCTACAGGGACATGTAGATCTCTGACAAGTAATAGAAAATATGGAACATTCTACCCATGCATTGTAACTGCAGCATTGCGACTTAATGGCTTGTATCTATCTATAATTATGGTGTCATGTAATCTTCCTGTGTTCCTGAGATGTACTAACTACCTAAACTAATATGTGGTTTATGCTCATTATGTGTATGAAGGACAGGTGCCATTTAATGAGATATGAGAGTTATGTGCGGTATGAGCATCTCCTTTGACCTGAGGTGAGCAGCTCCTCTGGAACTCTGAGTAATTCGCTGCATTTACCTGTTGCCTGTGGCCGTCTAATGTGATAGGCGGGTCAGGGGTATCCGTGCCGGAGTGGCCATTGATTCTCCTCACAGAGAGCGTTAATTATCGATGAGGAAGGACCACGGTCCAAAGGGGTACTGAGTGTGGAATGGAGGCATGGACTAGAGGAAGGGGAGTGGGTTTGCCCATTGCTCAACAGTAAGAGCGGCTTGCGTGGCGCCGCCAACCTATTGGAGGCTTTATACACACCTGCTGGGCATACCTCCTCCAGGGTCTGACCATGGTTTAAGTATCTCTGGATGGGTGCCAATACCCCCCTCCCCTCACCTTCCCCTGCTTAGTCATTCACATTCCTCCTAGCACAGCGTTAGATCAGTACACAATAGTCACTATATGTACACCACCTGATTATTCCCCTTGTCCCAAGCCTGCGTTTGTTTCCCCCATCACAGTTCTACACTGCAATCACCAATTGTTTAAAACATACCATTGAGATATTTGATGATAGAGGCGTTATTTTCCATATGACTGACATAAATATTGACTTAGGTTAATCTAACGTGCTGTGCATGGACTGGGCTTATATGGGGCTCAGGGTGAGGGAGTGGCGTAGGGTGGAGTATGGGTGGGTGACCAGATAAGGTCAGAGGAACTCATAGGGTCCGGCTCTGCTGCTGACTTCCTAAGTGCCAGCAGATAATGAAGGGACCGGATCTAATCAGTAGTATTGGCAGAGGTCCGAGCGGCCGGCATAGGGGGTCGGATGGCGGCGTCGGGCAGTGATAGGCTGCAGTCCCATCTATAATACATAGGGTAGAGTAGGCATCCTGACCTGCTCCTCCTCCTCCTGTCATATTCAGGCTAACATGATGCAGTCAACAGCCTCTATGTGCATGTAGATGTAGAGAGGATCAGAAGGACCTATAGTATAAACCCTTAAAGGACAACGTGATGCCTGCAGTTACTTTGACTTTTTTGCCATGAAGCACCAGGAAATCTCCAACATATGCTGCTTTTGTATAACATAAAAGCCTTTTGTTAGCTATAATTATAATGCATAGGACGGAAGAGGTTACATTGACCAGTCTATGGGTGTTCCGCCCATTGTGGAGGGACGGAACACCCATCGACTGGTCAGTATAGCAAGAGGGTAGCCGGTGGTAAGTCACTCACCACTGCTCACTTGGCCAATAGCCATTCTTAGATAGTATCACTGTTCATTCATATGACCCACCGATATTTTCTACCCACCGATGTTTAATATCTCACCAAATAAGATATACGGCCTTATATACGCAACAGGAATATAGCTATTTCCATACAACTCCTCTGGCAATATGGAAACAGCCACTGCAACAGAGTTGGCTGTCACTGCGAGTCTAAGGTTAAAACAGGCAGTGGCCGGATGGTAGGACGGAGGGGGTAATGTGGAGGGGGGGGGGGTAGATGATGCTGTCATCACGTCACTTGTCAAGCCTCCCTCCCAATGCCCCTACTGGGGGCTGGGTCGCCGTCAGCGCCGCAAGTCCCGACGGGAAGCCCCGCGCCGACCCACCAGCAATCTATTAGCCGTTATTTCCCGATCGTTGGACAGCAGGAGTCAGCGCCCACCGCGGATATCCATGGCAACGTGAGGGGATGCGACCGACAGCTTTGTGTGGAGGGAGGGATGGGTAGGGAGGGCAGAGGTTGAGAGTATAACACGGGTTACACCAGTAGGTGGACTCAGCTATAGTACAGGCACAAGCCAATACAGCTCATGTATACTGTTTGTCCATAGCATATCAGAGTTGAGCTGTAGCCAACTCTTATCCACCTGCAAATCCTTTTGATAATTATTTTTCGGTCATAAGATCAAGGACATGAATGGATAGAAAAAAAATGATGGGGGGCATAACTTTTTATATACTGACTTGTTCTAATGGTATATAAGTTGGAATTCAATGCCATCATATATTCACCACAGAAATGGCTTCCTCCGCCGATCCCCTCCACACCTCATCCTCCTACTCTATGGAAGCCATGTATGGCTGTCTCTGGCAGTGATAGAAGCCACACACAGGGCATGGGCCAGGCCACCCAGTCGACACGACACATGCACCGATAACAGACGCTACATGGCAACTGGAAATAAATCCGTGTTAAGGAACATATTCCCCTGCTCCTTGATTTTAAGTTCAGGGCTTCTGGCTTATTCGTTTGTAATATAAGCCACGTTCACTCTTTTTATGAGCGATGTCTAAGGTTTTTGATGCATCCTTGGCATATGCAGTTATTAATGTTCAGGTCGGAGAAACATGCTTATCACTTATTGATAGATACAGGCTGGTGAAATTTTTAAAGCCCTAGACCCTCTCTCCACATCAGTGTTGCAACAGGAGCATCCTGCGAATAAAGCAAAGTGAAAGAAGAATGCATGATGTACTTTTAAATTGATGTCTTAAGTGAATCCGACAGTAATATGACTACAGTTGCCAACTGTTTATCCCATTATGTCTATATTTAATTGAATCACATCATGTGCATATTCCCTGAGCTGCCTTTCTTGCTTGCCTGTGTCATGTAGCTGTCTCTGTATAGCGCTTATGTCTGACAGTGTCTGCTTATTGCCAGGCTGTAACTGCTGCATCATTTCTGTGGGACTTAGTCTGTGAACGGCAGCCCCTGATGTCTGATGTCAGTCGTAATCATTACGATGCAGCTGTTAGGGTCACACCAATCACAGTAATAAGAACCCCACTCCTCCCACAGGCACTTTAGTCTCTGGCAGAAGCACCCAAATCATTTCTCAATTTGAGGTGTTAATTTAAACAGATTTGAGTGACCGACAGAGAATGGGCTCTTTTTGATAGCCTCTGGGATGCAGAGCGCCAATGGTGCTCTTAGAAGACATGTGTGTTCAACAGCACTAGTCCTGGAGGGACCGGGAATGAGGACGACAAAAAGCTTCTGCAATCACGGTAAAAGCAGTTCTGAAAGCGTCATCAGAAGGAGGCATCATGAAAGCCCCATGGTAAAGGTTCCTGATCTATACACTCCCCGGCTGGAGATCTTAGGGTGGGATGATCATATCAAACATGATTTGGTTGGCACTAACGAGGGTGGGATGCCGCTTAGGCCTGAGGGGTGGTGGGGATTTGGTCTAACCAATCCTGCCTGCGTCTGTACTCAAGGTGGTTGATGGGAGCAGGAGGAGCCCTGAGGTGTCCGAACTGCTTCAAAGGCAGTGTTGGCTGGGTGTGTAGAGAGCCAAGAAGAGGTTTAATTACCCCGCACATCCTGCCATCTTGTAATTCTCCAGTCAGTGACAGGCAGATGTCATCTTCAGCTAAGGAAAGAAGCCGTGAGGGTAGCATCAGATGGTAATACCGCCGGTATCTATTGCCGACACAGTCCCACTAGTTTCTTTGGTTATAGTACACTCACAGTCCCAACCACCACCACACATTCGTCTCATCCTCACACCTATCCTCCTTTACCCCATACGCATGAAGAGATAAGGCAGGGTACAGCATGGCATGGTCATACAAGGTCCTGGGTTGATAATTTGATATGAGCACACTACCAGTGGTTGTTATGATACCATCGTCACATGGCACAGTCGCCTTCAGTGGGGAAGGGGAGGTGATGGGGAGGGGGTGGGAAGTTACAAAAAGAAAGTCAGTGCCAGCTTTGCTCTCTGTATGCAGGCACCCAGGCACACCATGGAGCATGATCAGAGCACCTTTGCAGGGTTTCAGATGGGGGGACTACGTGCTGTAGATGTTTCATAATCACGTACCGCACGTGCTAGGTACGAGCTTGGTCTGACAGCAGCTTGTACCCAATCACCTCTTATAACTCATAGTGAAGCCACAGGGGAAGCCATCTAGTGAAGCCCAAGCCTCACGTCCACATGAATACAAGGTCTCCAATGTCCTATTGATCATAGTGTAGTGGGGTCTCTTCTAGGGCCATTAACTGGTATTTTGTCATCGCAATCAGGGGCTTTTACCTTGATATACATGCACAAGAGCCCTGTGTAACAGCCTACCGCCTGTGTAGTTATAGCAATCAGGCCTCGTAATTTGTGTACCTTCCACCGACTGTAATTATCTCTAGTCATCCCGGCCGTAGAATTGAGGATCCTGGAGTAGAGCTAACTATTCTAAAATCCATCTGTCGAGCTATGATGTACATGAAACAAATACTCAGCCAAATATTTCAAGTCGCCACTTAAATACTACTTATCTTATTCTTACCAATTAGTTTTACTCCGTCATGATATCTCCTCGAGTCGGCACTTCATATAGTAGACTAGTACTAAGGCAGTGTCCCTGGTGAGATTATTTCGAGACTGATCGACCAAACACGTATTGCTATCGCCATGTTGACCGCGTCTGGCCTGTAAATAGAAATCAGAGGTGGCAGGTTATGTCTCGGGGACGGTGTTAAAATATAGCCATATCGGCTCCAGCCTCAGCACCTCCCGCCCTATTGCGATCTAAAGCGCCGTGCATCGACTTGCGAAATGGAGCTTGGGAGAGGATGGGGGGCAATGTGCGTTCCAGTAGTTTCATGAGAACCGCCTCCGAATTTGATGAGCATAATCAGCACATTGAGCTTGCAGACAATACGACATATTGGCTTCATTTCGTGTGACAGAGAGGCAGGCGACCTGGGCACGACGATGATTGCCTGTGGGCGTGTGAACTAGCTTTATTCCGCCGCCGGCATTACGCCGCTGAGATCTGGTTATGGAAATTACCGGGTAGAGAGCTCGTAAGAGCTTTCACTTACTTTCAGTCACCCAGCCGGTCATTGCCTATACATGGTGCCAGCAGGCCATGCGATGCCACGTGCCCTGACTTAACCAGGCCAACCGTGTATGGTGTAGTGCTGGCGTGTGATAGAACCATCGGCTAGGGAAGGGATAAGGTTTAAAGGGGCTGGCCACATAATGCAAGATTCATATTTCAATTATAGGCATGGAGATCTGATGATTAAGCTTTTTTTTTGGGGGGGGTATGCTATTTCTGCCATTTGCTCATGCTAGAGTTGACAATTTAATGTATATGAAAATTTGGCCCTATTGTGATAGTTAAGGAAAAAAGAGACTCAAAATGATAATGATGCTTTGACCATTGTATCTCAGATACAAAATGTATATATGTCACAGTTTGGTATCGTATGAAACCCAAAAGCTACAACGTGCAGACGATTTAACTATCCTTCCTTTCCTCCTCCCTCCTGCCCACCCTTTTGCCTTAATGCTAGGTAAACAGGGACGCCCGGACAATCTATCGCTTTGCTTGGAAGATAGTACCACTAAATAACAAAGTGATGTAGTGGAAATAGTCGACTACGTGTCCAGTTTACCAGAGTCACGACCGATTGGCTTCCCCAAACAAGACGTATTTCAGTTTACACTGTATGGGTGAGGAGCAATATATGTGAAGACATTGGCAATCGGTAATAATATCAATGGTCGTTTGTGCAAGTCATACCGTGATTCCATCGTGAAAACGCAGTGTTTACGACTCAGGTGGGAGGCAATTATTGACTGACAGAAGAGCCTATAGATCATAGAGAGCAATGGAGACGGTTATAACTCGCTACCCACCATACTGTGATAACTGGATTAATTTGATGGATCAGTGCGATACACGTCTTCAGAGTCAGACATGGGGATGATTAATGAGTAGTCATGGAACAGGTGGTAAGACGAGAAACTCGGGGACTATTGATAAGAGTTCAGGGTTGAAGGTTAGAGAATAGAAGGCCCTGTAATGTATTTGAGGTTATTTAATTTGGTGTCACAAAAAACCCTTTAAATGAAGGAGTGTTCTCCTGTGATGTTTAGGTGTGTAAGCAAGTTGCATGCATACACTGAGTGTCGAAGCTGAGGGCATGGCAAGACAGGGGACAATTTGGACTAGTGGTGCAGATTTGACGTCACGTCACCGTCAGAAGATCATTACCACTTGCTTCACACGATGTCATCACCCGGCCTGTCCTTCAACAAAGATCCTTCACCAATCATTGGTTATCTTCCTGGCAGGCAATGTTTGATATCGGGCTAGGAGGCCACAATTCTCGCATTAGTTATAGAAGTCAGTTTTCATCAACCTCACAATAATTTTGGTCTACCAGACGACATTTTCCCGCCTCCAGCCATGCTTTAGCTGGTTCCTTTCTGTGCCCCCTCCTACTGGGCTCTTTGTCCTAAATAAGATTGATTGTTTCACAATTGCCAACGGGCTCTAGTAAACGGCAAGAAAACAAAGGAGCTTCCCTGTCGACCAGGAAGAAATGTGCATCCATGGCAGGCGTTCAATGTCTTGGCATGCTAAATCAATGGTGACTTTCCCCAGCTCCTCTTTCCTTTAGTTCACTGTTTTGTCATTAAACTCGTATCCAGGGCATTTTTGTCTGGGCTGAGAGTCGATGGTTTCTCCAAAGAGGCAATATCAGATGATCGAAGACAAACACCCGCTGATGGGGCCTTGGTACAGCCCCGACCAAAAGCAACAGTGAGACGGTGATGGTGTACCTATTTCTATTCATGTCTTAGGGACACAGGCAGGTTAGCTGACAGACAAGTTGGCGGTCCCAAGGGTCCTACACTGAAGCCAAGTTCAATATGTTGGTTATTGAGGGTGTGGCGCTGAGTGAGAGGCGACATAATGCTCCTTGCCCCTTGGCACAGGCCTCACAAGACAAAGAGCATATGACCTCATAAGGGTTTGGATAAGGCTGTGTGCATAACTTCCAGACATAGGCGACTAGATGTAGATGTACCTGGAGGGCAATTCTAAAAAACTGACGATCCTTTTATGGTAATGTCATGCATTTGGTAATAGTCATTTTAGAAACAGAAGATAGCCATACTGAAATAATTATACATTTCCAGTGTAACATATGCCTATTTTAGGCAAATAGTATGCAGAAATGTAAGTTATAAGCTTGATCAGGCCTTGATTAACGACCTTTGTGTCCTGACGAAAATTGTTATTCTATATCGTGAGTTTCTAAGAATCACCCTCCAGATGTCATGTATAGTGGTATCGGTGTTTATTGAAAATGTTTGAGGTGAAGGGCATGGTTGAAGAATAAGGAATCATGATGTTCAGCTATGATGTAACGTCACACGACAGTGATGGTATCATTGAATGAATGGATGCCACAACTGTGTTCCAGTCCTGCAACAAACTGACTCGCATTCTAAGCCATGCCCTCATAAATGGTACCATAGTAGCAAGGCCTCGGTGGAAGGACATATAGCTATTGGGGGAAGGGGGATGTGGCTGAGGCATTTGGGCAGCAAACAGGCAGTGACAAGACAAAATGCAGCAAGCCAAAGAGGCATTTCCAAAGGCAAAGCTATGTGAAGAAAGGAAGAGGGTGTGGTGGGGGAGGCAGTGGGGAGATAAGTGGCAGGCTGCTGATGGGCCCGGCGCGGACAGTGATGATGTATACGGCCGATAAGATCAGGACCGCCGCCCCCGCTCGGTACCACCCCATCCCCAGCTCCACAAGTGGTTAGCCGCCTGAGCCCTGGAAGGAAGCAAGCCAACACCAACATGGGATGGCTTCTTTTATGGTACGTCACACTGAGAGCGACTCCATCATATATGTGCTCCTCTCACACAGTATCAATCTGAGACCTTTTATATGGACCTATCTCAGCCCATTGCATTTGATTTTTTACGATTATCTAAGCAGCATTTTCCTTTGTATAAGTAGACTCATTGGCTGTAATTTATTTATAGCAGGGGATGTGATTAAATGGGAGATCCCCCCACATGTAAGCACTGAAATAAAGGTCACATCAGAACAGGCGTTCCCCATTTTCTCTAGTTTTGCAGCAAGGCGTTGCACACGGCAGTCTTGTACAGCTGTCTGGCTACTACATCGCCGTGCAAGGAGGCCCTGCTGGGTATGCAGACACAATAGATCGGCGTCACTGTATTTATACGAGAGTAAAGTGCTGGTGATGGGTGGGTATGGTTGGGAGGTGGGGAGGCCCCTATCCGCCCCCGCCCTTGGAGACAGATCTTTCACCAGACCCTGGGATGTAGAATACGATCGGCCCCACCTGCTCTACACTAAGGGAGGTAAAGTTTGGGGGTGGGGTAAGAGGGAGGGGGCTCCTAGACAGCCCTGGCCCACTAATTATTTCACGTGCCCTCCTGTCACCGCCAGGGAATGATAGAGCAGGCAGCCGCCAGGGGTCACGTCCACCACCTAGTAGGTATTGCGTCTAGCTGGGGCATAGGGAGGGATGGGTGAATTGAAGGCAGGAGGAGGCAGGGATTAAGGGGGTTCATAGAGGTACAAAGGGAACAATGGAAAGTGGTGATCCAGGGGGCTGTCAAAAATGCAGTGTAGATGAGATGAGGACAATGCCTTCAGTGTCTATGTATCACTATATGTTAGCTTTGTATTATACATTATTCACTACCTGATTCATCTTGTTTTGCACAGATGCAGTAGAAGAGGTAAAACTATGAACACAGACTTATATATGATCTCGGTTAGGTACATGAAGCTACCCCATCTCTATTAAATACAACTAATGCTTCTGTTAATGTATTATTCACCAAGTGATTTATCTTCTACTGTTCCCTGTTGTGTTAGATGTAGAATAGAATGTATTAGTAGTACTTTATCTTTTCTGCCAGTTAGATGAGGTACCTTATCTTTATTGAATAAAATTAATATAAATGTATTTTTCACCTACCCGTACATAACGGGTGCATGTGTTGTAATATAGCTAAAATACATGCACATACTTGTAGTGCTACTTTTTTGATTGGGCCGACTAAAGCTTCCCCATATCCATTGAATACAAGTATGCTCTGATGAGAACTATTTGTACAATTCTGTGATGAGTAATGAAGCACGTGCTAATGGGAAGATATTAGTACTGTGTTCAATGGGAAATGTGATAGTTTCATAATATCAAGAACAACTTGGTCTTCGTCAGTACTTCACAGTCCTGTACCGAGATATAATGTCACATAGTCAACTTATAGCAAACAGAGTAACGTCTCTGAAGGTCATAAGTGGGCTCAGAAGCAGTAGTTATAATTAGACAAAGACAAACTACTAATGCGCAGGCAAAGCCACATTCCATCTATACTGAATGGCAACTGGGCCTACTGTCTACATGAATCATAAATTATGATACCATGATCCCATTAGCCTCTAACATTACAGCCATTATAAATGATTGCTATTAACAGTAAACAGTTTAGCACCGTTCACAAGAATGTATCAACTCAGACTGACGGTATAATCGGTCTGTATGATGAGGTGCTATGTATAGTAAATGCCTTTGGGAACAGCACAGAACGCTCTTACCTCTATTTCTATTAATTTTTCACGATGGCCTCCTCCAATCCAACAGTTTATGTTAGTGTCCAGACAAAATACATTCAATGTCTCCAGCTCTGTACAACCATGTCATCAGTGCTCATAAGTAAATGCACTTTTTATAAGTGATCAACGCTATTGAAACACAAGGTCATTTATTAAGCAATCTGTCTTGGTATTGGTTATTCCATACACCAGAATATATGAGTTGATCTGTGGGTTATTTCTTAATACACTACGACAGCACCCTCCAAGTCGTACCAACGTTTCCATAGCGGAAGCATTAAAACTTCGAGTCGTAGGGGTTTTGGGTAATCATAGTGTATTAGAAACGACCTCCTGAGTGTGATAGAGGACATTTTTGAAATCCAGACAAAGGAATTGCCATATAAATTGCTTGTACACTATTATATTGGGTTCAAGATGCACACAACCCACCAGTTGCTGCCATATTCCTTCGCATCATCTTCCTTTATTTGTGCTGAGTGGGGAGTCGTGCCCACCTGAACGATCCAATATTCATAAGTCAACAGTGGTCATTTATAGTCGGGCCCTGAATTATGTAGGGCAAACAATGACGCCTTGCCCATCCCTGCATACCAACGACAGCCCGCCGGGGTGGGCGCCGTGTCCTTGGAGACCTGTCAAGGACGGGCGAGGATTGGGGAGAGAGGGTGAGGGGGGCCTCCAGGTAGGTGCGTTTGTGTGTATGCCGTCTGTGGAGAACGATATGAGAGGTGTGAAGAGGGTGCAAGAACAGGGGAGATGTGGAAGGTGGTGCCAGTTCAATGGCAGCACCTATGTTTGTTCTGTGCTTGAAACAAGATAGTCTAAGATCAATGGAAGGGGACGCTAAACGTCAGAACCCTTGCACTACACCCTACCCCCTCTCTAACCATGTCATCCCACCCACATCCACCCTATACTCCCAATTTACCTTACCTCAGGTGCAGGGTGCCACAGGCCTCAATGGCGTGGTGTGGAATGACGGTCTCACAGTCGGTTCTGAAATAGGAGCTATTCCATAAAGGAAAGCATACAAAGGGGGGGGGGACATTTTCTCCCATATCGGTCTTCTGTACCACACAATGTCCCTGTAGAGTGCTGCAAATCTACCTGTACAGCCGGTACGCCTGGTGTATAAGATATAGGGATAATATCACACCAGACATCCGTAGGTCATATTATGAGTCTACTACATAGTTATGTAGCATTAGTTTCATATCAGCATGCAGGACCGGTGCGTTTGTGTGTATGTCGTCTGTGGAGAATGATATGAGAGGTGTGAAGAAATGGGAGATGTGGAAGGTGGTGCCAGTTCAATGGCAACACCTATGTTTGTTCTGACTAGAAACATGATAGTCTAAGATCAAAAGAAGGGGACGCTAAACGTCAGAACCCTTGCACTACACCCTACCCTCTCTAACCATGTCATCCCACCCACATCCACCCTATACTACCAATTTACCTTACCTCAGGTGCAGGGTGCCACAGGCCTCAGTGGCGTGGTGTGGAATGAGGGTCTCACAGTCGGTTCTGAAATAGGAGCTATTCCATAAAAGAAAGCATACAAAGGGGGCGACATTTTCTCCCATATCGATCTTCTGTACCACAAAAATGCCCCTGTAGAGTGCTGTGAATCTACCTGTACAGCCGGTACGCCTGGTGTATAAGATATAGGGATATATCACATCGGACATCCGTAGGTCATATTATGAGTCTACTACATAGTTATGTAGCATTAGTTTCAAATCAGCATGCAGGACCTATAACTTTATAGCCAGTCGGTATCTACTGAATCCCCCTTCACGTATATACTTAATGCCGAGTACATAGCCCCACTGTAGATGCATGGCATGATATTGCTTTACCTTTACAATAGAGATCCTGCTGGTAGCCATATGTTCATGTATTAACCCCTCCCCCATGGAGACCTTATAAATCCCCAATGCCATTGGCCATTGCTGTGGACGTGGAAACGGGTCCGGACGACGAGCACCGGGCTCAGGCGGTACGCGTCCAGCCGCCGGAAGTCAGCGCGGATAATTGATGGCGGTTGGGGACCGGCACCGGAAGCCATAACAAGACGGACCGGAAGGGAAAGACTTACTCCCAGATTGGCTCTGATTGATTTAATGCCGCCGCCCCACGGCTTTATCCCGCGCTCTGCATCTGTATGAGCCGGCCTCCCAAATAGACACCACGACCCCGACGCTGGCGCCGCCACCACTTCCTGCGGCGTTGGGAAGCGCGGTGTATACTCCACCCGGCTCATGCTCCCTGGCATCCCCTGACCCCCCCCCCCCTTCCCGACACACACACACACACTGACCAGATCCACTCAGCCTCAAAGTCCTTTACTCCAGCAGGTGGCGACGACGACCAATGAGGCTGGCTAAATTTATCAGGACACCCCTGGTCGGGTTTCATCGCCAACTTTCAATTCCCATAGATTGCCAATAGAACGTGCAGGGAGTGTGAATGTGGAGCATTTACTAGACACGATCAGGAAAAGAATGAAACATGTTTACAAAGGATGTCGACATTATATAAACAGCTTGGTCTGTCTATTTTTAAGAAGAGGGGCATGTATGGTTAAACTCTAACTCCTTCTTGGTTCACCTCTAGATAGTGTCAGATTATGCTGCACTAAGAAAGAAAGGAGAGCCTAGACTAGGTTGATTCCCTCATGGTGAAAGAGTGCAACTCAAATATGTGAATATGTAGGCAAAGGTGTAAGAAAATTGGTCCCCACAGCGGATTATTTCACCAGGCGAGGATTTCTTTCATAAGTGTTCACGTTGAATGCGTCGGTCCCATAAACTTAACCAAGGAGCTCCGTATCTTATCGTGAGATGACCATCCACCATATCTCAGGCCAGTCTTTCTATTAGTGTGAAAAATTTACTGTTAATGGCTATATTAATAATAGTTTGAACATTTTTGAAGATCATGTAAGGCGATATTGATAAAAGTTACACTCGAATTAGGGCCGTTTTCCACCAAACGATATGGCACCTCTATCGGCCGATAGACCCAAAGTGAATACTACCATCGGCCGACAGAGACCATGCCCCTCCATTGAATCCTATGGCAGCCAAGTCAGCCGAGGTGGAGCTAGCGGCCGATAGTGGGACCATGTCGGGTGGTGGAAAACGGCCCTTAGTCCCCTCTGGAGGTAGTCCCACTCGGTCCTGGCGTTTTAAAGTTAAGATAATCCTGACTCTATAGAACCACAGGTTGAGGGAAATCATACCGGTCAGATGATAGTTCCCGAGGCAAAAGCCACCGTCAGGTCTACAGTAAACTTGTTGACTGCCAAATTCCTCACACGAAAAAGACAAAATCATATAAGCATAGCTAGATAGCATATTGATGGCTTCAGCCTAAGGAATGTCTACCAAATATGTGAAGGCTCTCGGTCATAGTGTCTGGTGGCTTCATTTTCTGCTGTGTGTCATCATGCATAGAGGCATTATAGGTTCTACCCTACTAACTTCTACTTCATCAGACACTTATCTAATGCTACATTTGGGCCTTTTACCTCCCCTTTAATCTGCGATTAATCCCCTTCAAATTCTTCATATTTCCTGTTGTGCAGGACAGAAATAATATTTCAATGGCTATGCCTGTGGTATGTCCTCATGAATCAGCTATGCTTCATTATTTCCATTCTCAAAATATTGTCTTTTAAAAGACCGAACACTTCCGTGGCCAGCTGCGATCCCAAGGTAATGGCAAAGTATCAACCTAACCACAATGCGGTGCATATGGAGGCTTGTCAGTTCTTCCAACTGCAGTCTCAGCATTTGTGAAAATGATGAGGTAGTGGATGTTGGCTTGTTCAGGGAAATTATGAGAAGGTACCTAAGAAGACAATAGTAAATCTTAGAGTCTGACAGAGGTCTGTGGCCTAAATATGATATACACAAAGACCTGAACCTATATAGCTCATATCTTCCAAAGTATATAGAGAGAAAGGGTCTAGAGACCAGGTGAAAGCTTAACACTATCATCAATTTTGAGGCTGAGCCTTTTTTTATATGAAATCATTATGGTGTGTGCAATATCTGTCTAATAACTGTCCACAAACAATGGAAAATGATAGTAATGGTAATGTTAACCAAGTTAGTCCGCCGCCTCTGAAGGCCTAAATGGTTAGATGTCTGAGAGGTTGGTGTTTGGAAGCTAGATATGGGAAGGGGACGTTTGGTGAGTAGGTAGAGAGTAGAAGTTCTGTCACTTTGTACAGGTATAGCCAAATACATACGGCAAGACACAGGTATTTCCCTGGAAGGGTGTGGCGTTATTTTGTCTGATGCCTGCTGCAATGGGATGTGAAGATACTACGCTAATATGCAGAAAGAATCAGACAGGGGTATTTCTGCAACATAAAAACAAAGGGCGGATGGGTGTGGTGAGGGTGTTGCCTTCATAAAGCATATCGATCATGGGCGGTGGTAGCAAGGCTATAAGAAAGGCGACGCCCGTCCCACAGGACCCTCTCTAGATACCACTTACCCCTCATGGCGGCGTACACAATGTACCTCACTTGGCATAGGCATACATCATAATCCTTTGGGGAAAACAACCCAGGGCTCCCCTTTCCTGGAAATCGTTTTGCTTTCGCAGACATTCAATGGTTTTGTGTTGCACCTTACCTGAGAGCAAGGTCTTTTTCCCTATACTACTGACTCAGTGGGACTCGGTGGGCATTGACTGTGAACAGTAAGTAGTGTAGAAAAGAGGATTTGGGACTGGCTTTCGGAGGGGGTATGCTAGCCTACAGCCCAGTGGGCACAGAACCTTAAATTGACGTTGAAACAACATTGATCAACGTTATTTCAACGTTGGTTCAACGTCCTGTGCCCACCGGGAGTATATGTAAACTGAAATTATTCAAATAACTTCGATCTTTACATTGGGACTAAAAACGGGCATTAGCTTCTATAAACGCCATCCCGACGTCTTATTGGGACTTCCATACTTCCGCAAAACAGTTATGATCATGAGTTATGTATATAGGCCTATGATTTGATTTATAGGCCTACTTTCCATCAAAGCCTAAAGTGTTAATAAGATAACCCATGTTATATCAGCATCCTCATGATGTCAGCTTTTACCGGCGAAGCTCGAGGTAAGAAAATACTAGGACTAGGAAAGAGACCCAGTAAAAGGGATGAATCATTCCGTTTTGGCTGCCATCGACGTACCTTTGTTCATGGAGAGACATTCCATCACGTGAGCGAAATAGATAAAGATGATACTGTCGTCCACAGCAATGGATTTCATCTAGAAGTAATCTCTGGCGTATAATTGATTTTTACCTCCTGGGTCTCTATGCTATGTTAGGAGGGTCACCATATCTTGGCTCTGCACAGAAAACAGAGGGTCACAAGCAGACGACATTTGTCGGCGGTAAAACGGTCATGTCTATTTGTGACCGTCCTTTTTAGCCCTACCCTAACCACTCTTTGTATTTATTACTCCCTTTCCAGCTCTCATCCCACCGCTGCCAGCACCTGTCCAGTAAGTCTTAGTTCAACAAACACTCTATATTCTCAACACATGCAACCGTTGACGGTGTGGTGACACACCTCGGGCTCCTTCCAGCATTTCCTTAAGGATGTAATTCCATGAATCAAATGTTTTCCCTAGCTTGTATCAGAACCAGAACAGAATTAACACTACGATATTGTCGTTCTGGGACACCTTATTTTTTTGGGGGAAATACGACCAAATAAAAGCCCAAGAAAAAAGGTCGACTCTTTTTTTCTTGGTTGTGATGGTAGAAGGCCGCAGACGGTGAAGTCGGCGGGTCCCTTTACTGGCGCTGATAGATAAATGTGTCTGGTGATAAAGGGTCTCGTATGGCACATTGCCTCCTCAGTGAATGCCGATCTATCCAGGGTCCGCCCGGAGGAACCGATGACTCGCCCCACCCCCTCTCCCCAGCACCCCCAACAGACCGATATCCTGCACCCGCCCACAAGAAGCACCACTATTATAGTACTACCACCGACACTGACACTGACACAGGCTTCATTTCAACGGCATCTCTGCCATTGATTTATTGAATGCTTGAAACAGTTTTTCAGCCGGGCGCTGACTCGATGTTTGATGTCCAACATACTGAATTTTCCGCCGTTTGCAGACGGGGCCCGATGCAACAAAAGGCGGGAATATCAGGCCAGGGCGGCGGATCGATGGGGCTGACACCGGGGTCAGTTTCACTGTACCCCAGAGAGGTAGGGATCCAACAGGGCCCCTGCTGATTGAGGAATCCTGCAGCCTACCAATGGGGTGTGCACCGGCTGTGGTGTTATCATGCCTACCAATAAATCGCGTCTTGGCCATGAATGGAGAACGCCTAGCCACAATGGAGCTCACCGAGACTAGTGTACTGTATGGAAGGGGTGCTGAGTGGGGAGGGGGGGGGCGTGCATCAGGGGTTGGGGAGTTAGCATATATGCCTGTATTATCGCCCACACATTGGTCCTGATAATACAATGTACCTGTCTGGTGCGTGGGTCCCTGGCTGTCTCCAGTCCCCTCTACAAACCCATCCAGCCACATACCCACACGCACGTCGCTTTACTAGGCCAGACATCCACCGCCAGGCTCCATTGATTGACGAGGCTGTTATTTTCATAGCCTTATTCGAACCGTTATTTTGAAGGGACGAAGCCATACCTTTTGCTCTTTCTTTCTTTCTTTCTTTCTTTCTTTCTTTCTTTCTTTCTTCTTTCTTTCTTTCATTCCATATTCCTTCCTTCCTTCCTTCCCTCCTTTCCCTTCCCCCTTCCTTCCTTCCTTTCCTATCTCTCCCCCACTCTCTTTACTTTTCTCATCTTTGCTATCTTACACACTTCATTTCTTTGTCCGCCAACCCTCCCCGCCTTTTCTCCCTCCTTCCCCTACTTCTCTCTTCTTCCGCCTTCCTTCCCCACCTACTTCCACCCTCCTGTGCATCACGGAGAAGGCTATAAACAACCGGCTCCCATGTCTGACCCACTGATCGGCATATTCACATGGGGTTGCCGCTATGTGTTTAGGGTTCTCCCGACAGGAGTGCTACACTACGCCTCCAGTTCTACACCCAGTTACCCTATTCCTGCACCTTCCCATGTGTCACGACCCCCAAGGGTGCCTGCTACCCAAACGTTCCCTATGTACCCTTACAGTAGAGCACCACCCCCCTGCACCCACACACCCCACCCTGCTCTATTGATTTCCCATCGTAGCGAGCAGCTCCGATTGCGGCCCACCAGTTCCATCTGCTCGCGTAACCTGCTGGATTTTTGTCTGTTTTTACTTCACCGTCTCTTCCCGTTCCAGCTATCAAAAGGCGGTACCCTCAGGCTACAAATGAAGCAGGCTATTTTTAACGTCCTCACTGCCATTCGATCACCCTTTCTGAAAACAAATCACATCTTAGTGTAATTAATGGATAATTGCATTGCGTCGACATTATACCGTACGCTAAAGGTTTTCACGCTGCCAAGGTAGAACTGACGAGGTGGCCTAGCTATAGTGCCAAGGCCGGCGACAGGCTACACTCGCTGTGATAAAGGATGATTGAGATATTTGTGGGCGATGGCTGCTTATCCAATTACGGCAGCACACGCCAGGGCTGCAGGACATGATGTATATGACAATTAGAGGGTGCTCAGGGTAGGGAGGAGGGGGTTAGAGGCTAGGGGTTATGGACGATGGTGTTTAACATGTTTAGCATGTGATATGGCATGACATGGGCCACGTGTGTCCGCAATCCCTGCTGCACTCCAATAGGCAGGGCTTTAATGGCATAATGTGACGTGGTCACACCACGTGTCAGCAAGGCACGACTCAACCCTAAACCACAGTGAAGAAGGAGAAACAACAGGGGATGTAAAACCAAGATGTCAGGTGGTAGCCAGACTGTTTCTATTTGCCTCCTTGGTGTACTCAGTAGAAGTATTACCCAATGAGCAGCTCACCGGGTGCTAACACGAGCAGCTCGGTAACCAGGTGACGGCAGCCAGTGCTATGCCCTAATGGCCGGCAGCAGGCCATCTATTTAATGTCTGCGGTCAGCAGCCTGCATCCAGAAATCCAATCATGGTGTCATTTATCTCTTAATGTATTCCAAAGCGACAGGAAGCTCCCTTTAACATGCCAAAGAAGGCCTTACATTAAGTAACCATGCATGTAGCCATATCTTGTGTAGAGTAGTTCCACTCTGCCTAAGAATAGCCTACCTGTGTATTTCATCCATTGCCTGTTGCTATGTAATAAGCGATGTTTATGTGAGGACCATTAGGGCGCTACATTCCATTACACAGCACCTACTCTATATAGCAATAGCTGTCACCCTGACTGCTCCCCATCTTCTACCAATTACTGTTGAAGGAAACCTGCACAGGCTTGGAACATCTGATATATAATTAGCTTTCGTATACGGATTTCTCTTCATTACCTCACTGATATGGTTTAGGGTAGTATTTCGACGGCTTCCTGGAAATTCATTACTTGAATTTCTTCGGGGGAGAGGAGTAGCAGTTTCCCTAATGAACAACGTTGCTAATACGAGTTGCGTGGTGTAGCTGTCCCTATATATGGGGCAACAGTGAAAATAAGATATACAAGTAGAAATAGACAAGTAATAATTTGTGTAGGTGAATGAGCATGAATGAAATCATATCTACATTTGGTACCCTAGGATTATATTGTTCACTTTTTATTTTCAACTGAAAATTATTAGAAGTGAAATAACGTAGCATGAATTGAAGAAAATCAATAGAAAACTACATAAATAAGCAGAAGAGGATAAGGAGATATGGGGCGGCAATGTAAGACAATGTGTTCATTAAGCTAAAATATTCATGCTATCTATACTATTGATATGAATTCAACATATGTGACCTGCGGTGGGAAATCGGACCTTATTCCTCCTAAAATAAGGTCCCTTTTCGCAGATCCTGTCACATATTATACATAAGACCTGTATAACGTGTGCCTCTACTACTGTGCCAACATGAATCAATTACAGCTGAATCACTTATTATTCATCAGGGCAGCCAGTACCAAATCAGGAAAGCCTAACTGAGGGTTAGCCAGGCTATGTTTGCTTAAGGCGTGATTTTATTTTGTCTGTGGAGAATGGATGTGCTGGTCCACTGTCCGCCCATGGAATTGTACACGGTCTGATAATTTCCTGCTCAAGTCTCCCTTTTCTGTCTACACCCCAGTTTGTATTGATATAGGGTGACACATGAGCAGATCCCTCCCCACCCATCACTTCCCCCCTTACCACCCACAATCTGCTCCCTCCCCACTGTTGGTTCCTGCCGACTGAGCTACTCCCCTGACCAATTGCAGACCCTAGCACCCATCCCACCCTCATAGCTTCATATTTGGTCCGTTATAGGATGTCTCAAGACGCCGATGTGGCGACAAATAGAACGGCAAACATGCAACTGAGCAACTCTCTTTATTGAAAAAAAGAACGTCAAGCAGCTCACCCGCGCTTGGTGAGTGACATGGGATACAAGCAGGGACAGTTATATTAGTATGTGGAGGCGACGCCACCTGGCCGGAAGGGCAGACGGATAACGGGGAGGGTATAGTTTGGGGTAGGACAGGGCCACAGAATACAAGATGTGGCCTGAATATGCCTGTTTTTTTTTTGTTTTTTTTTTGTTTGGTTGCTTTTCCAATATCTTTTATAGTCAAAGTCTTGTTCCCAAATGTGCCCAGACACTATTTCCAATCACCAGACTACGTTGATAACAACGAAAGGGAAGAAGGTTGTTAGTAGATGTGGACGCTGAGAAATTGCACATTCCACTTCCATACAACCCTCCACACGCTTCAATCTGACCTATCCGACCCAGCCAGTGGCGCGACGGACGTGAGAAGGGCTACAATTAATCATCCTTGACCCATTCTAGACATCACACACGGCTGGGGAAAATTAAATCAAGCCTGGTCATGGCGGGGGTAATATGGCCTAATGCTGGCTGCTCTAGGCATGGCTTCTCCACGGTCGTTCTTTACCTTCACAGAGGTGACCACGGCATGCGTCACACTTAATGCTGTGTCTTCTGGGTGCCGTCTTCAAAGGCCGAGCCGGAAGCGCCGCCGCGCCCCTAGACTCTTTGCCCTTTTATACCAATTGATTCACAGGGGATGGTGAACAAATACAATGTAGCACTATACCTCCATAGGTCTGCAGTCCCTTCAGTCGGTCCCAGACGACGATCATGAGAGAGGGCAATTAGAATAGATGCTTGGCATGGCGGTCCTGAGGAGCAGAATCTAAAAGAGACTCATGTAACAAGGACACCTAGTAAAGAATATAGTAGTTGTTTACAACTATTGCATATAGAGGAGTTAGACCAGCTGTGTGACTGGCATTATTTCCCAAGTGTAAACGCTCAATAAAACCCGTTACAGTCACACACAGGATGGGCAAATGAACATGGTGTGAAGAGTGTGGCTGGCCTGTTGAGTGCAAGTATAGTACCCTCTTGTTGAGAGGCTATCAATGTCAATCATCACCACGCGGCACTTCACTGAAGCCACCAGTGGACCTGGATCCTAGTGTAGGGTCCAAGCGATTGGAAGCTGCTGATGCTACCTCGTGCCCCCACCCATCTACCAGACCCTTCCAGGTCACTGCTGACAGGGCTCATCCCCTGAGGGCCAGACATCTCACCAGGGAAGGCGTACGTGGGCGATGGAGGCCGTGTAGGGGAGGAAATCAGTGGTAGTGGGTGCTGAAGGCAGAGCTGCTGAACTGTCTGGTGACTAGTTGGACAGGCCCCATTGAGAGTGCTGGAGTGGGGCCGGGCCTAATGCCCCTGATGGCCTTTCTGAGCGGTACTCACCACCTGACCCATTGTTTGATGTGCCTCTCAGCCCAGGAGGAGCTTCCTCCAGGGACAGCCCTTGGAATAAACACTGAAGGTGTATAGGTACTATAGGACAGGACTGAAAACGAGGTCACAGAGAGATCTATTGAAGGCGCCCGGGCATATGACTGGTTTGTAGACCAGTGGTCCGCCACTTGTAGGTGTTCTTTGTTGTACTGCAGAACGCATAGGTGTAGGTAGAGCATAAGCCGCAGGTCCACTATGCAATATAGGGTGCGATTTTGAGCTAGTTGCAAAGAAATAGATACACATTGTGTGAGTTGTATGACACAATCTGTGAAAAGGGGTCTTGGTGCAGGGTACAATAAGGCCCCTTTCCCAGAACATGTCACATTAATTATCGTATACATGAGTTAGTCTGATGCAACTGCAGACCCAGTGCAATTTCTAGTCGCAAAAAGGTTTAGTCTCATAGTGGACTCATGTCTATAGTAACCCTTTAGTGTCGACGGGTTAGACTGAAATAGTTACATCGACAGATACTAATTGAGCTGTGTAATTGAGTCTCAAAATTGATGCTAATCTTCACGTGGATACATGTTTACTACCTTAAAACTAAAAGAGATTGATACATGTACAAAGAAAGTGGCATTAGTACTACCCACACCTACCCAGTTTACTACAACACAATTGTTTTTGTATCTTCTCCTGTTTTCGTGGAGAGTTGTTTCATGCAAATGAGATGTTTTTCTTGGGCTGGAAATTTCCAGTAATGTGAAACGAAACATGTCTTATCAGAGAATGACAAATAGATATGTTTCTGTCAGATTGATCTCCTATAACACCATCTCCGAGCAGACTATGAGAATAGCGACATGAAACGCGATCTCAACTGATCAATTTGCCCTGTATGCATCAAGTATTTCAGCACGGCATATCACTTGCGATTCACTGAGCTCCAAATACTTATTCAGTAGTGTGTGGTATGTATAAGAGTGTTGGCCACTCATTGACGACCATCTCCTTTGCACATAGATTTGACTACATCCTGCTTTGTGCCAACATACTGCGAACCTGAAAACACATGGCTAATTTGCATAGGATCCTAACTGTATTGGATAGAGGATAGCCCAAACATGGGTAAACAACACTACCATGGTATTGAGAAAATGAGCCAAATTAGCATAAAACACAGAGAGAATCCCATCATAGGCAAATCAACATCTTAAAATCAATGTGTATATATGCTCACTCATATGAGAAATCAAATCTGAAAAGAAATACAAAGGATTGTATCCTTTTAACAAAATGCCTCCATGCCCTTGGCTGGATAGCTTAACAATGGGTTCTGTCAGTAATTAATCACCTCACAGCAATCAGAGAACACTCCATACTAGGTACTTGAAGCTGAGGGTACGAATACTAGGAGTGGACATTAACAAAGTGGAACCCGTGCCATGTGCTGCACATTGTCCTCTGCTACCCTTCTCACGTTCTCTCAGAATCAATTATACAAAAACTAATTAGTTTTCCCGCCATATGGAGCTCCACGCACCTATCCACTAGACCCTCCATTCCAAGCCCCGTCAAGTTGCGTGAGGACACAGGCTAGGAGACGTCCGTCTCTGCTACGACACTGATCCCATCATATCAGACTACCACACCCTCTGCTGTGATGCATGTGGAAGAAGCACTGAGGGATATAGAGGATTACAGAGGGGAAACAACAACCTGATGGAAGAGGGGGTCGAGTGAAAAAAAAATATGAGCTGTAAATGTCGTCTACTTCATGACAGCCAGTCAATTCCTTTCAGCGTATTTGAATATTACATTCACAAAATATGACCAATGGCATTTACAGTTCATTAAAATTGTACAGATCGCCCCTCATGGGGTAATGTGATGTAGTTTGTATAAAAAGGCCCTTACGAATTTACTATAGATTATCTAATGACATAACCAAGGTCGTTTTTGAGACATCTAAGCCTACCTCCTTAACAGTATACCCATATCCTCCTCGATCATCGGTCAAATAGTGCCATAAGAGTCCAGAAAGAGACAAATGTAAATTGATTATCCTACTCTACGAGAAAGAAAAGGAAAGGAAAATGTATAGCCACCTACTGACATGACCTTATAACCCTGAGAAGTACCAATACATGTGGTGCTGTCATCTGACAGCTGTTTCGTGTGTAGCTCTCATGATGTGGCATTGGCCTCACATACTGGCTTAGTACATGAGGGCATGTCATAGAGAATTATGAGCTATAGTTTTCTGGTGACCACCAACCTGGCCCCATCGACCCTTATTTTGTATGGGGGGATTTATCCCATACAATATGGCTCACACTCCTACCCATTTACACCACATTTCTTTCACTTTGTTTGCCCTTTTTTTTGCTTATTTTCTCGATGGAGACTCCCAATTCCTTTTGTTATAATTTTCTTTAGATATTCAAGTTGGTCACTGCCCGTGTGCTACTCCCTTCTTTCTATCTGCCTACACGTTTACTATGTATGAACATGCAGTCCGGCCAGGGCATCAGGTATCCATAGTTTAATATTGCGATGGTTTTACCATTCCCTGTGTCCATAATAGCTTCATGTGTTCCCAATACCTTCCCTGCCTTGCCCGTCTCCTTGCAGACGACTAATTTATGCTCTTTGCCTTGTCTGCCCTACATAACCCATCTCCGCCGTCGCATGAGGGTTCCGATAAGGTTCGATCAGGATCCTACTAGATCAGGGCCCGGCTATCATTACCGGGGCCCATGCACTGATGTAAGATGTCAGCATTCTATTTGCACGACGAGAAGGAATGGTTGCTTTACGTTAGTGCCACCGGCCTGGTGCCCTGGGAAGGGCCTGACCCACCTTTATTGGTGGTCGAGAGGTCAGCTGCTGCCGGCTGCGGCTGCTGATGGAGAGGTGGTCCTTTCCAGGCGGGGCACTGGGGCTGTCTGTCTAGGTTTGTCTGAGCATGTACTCCTTTTGCAGGCTATGAATATGGTTGTTTTGGGGGAAAACTGGAGATGTCTACTAAAGAGCCCTTGGTGTAATGATGTATTTGCATTTAAATTTAGATACATGTATAATGCTGACCACACTACACTGATCAAACATCGTAATCATCTAAGGTCAACTTAATTTCATATATATGAAGATGACATAATATCTGAAATATACCGGGTACATATATTAAATAGTATTATGTTATAAATGACAAAGAGTTTAACCGTATGAATACGTTTGCATATATTTGAGATATGAAGCTGTAGCCTAGATCAAGTGAAGCGTCCATGGGCCAACAATAGAGAAGAAGAATAATAGGGGGCTACAATGGGGTGTCCTCGTCCTCACCCTTTTATACCCCACACATCCCCCTTGTCTCCTGTGTACTTGATCGATGGCCATTTGAGGAGCAGCTCCACCTCAACGACTCACCCTAAGACCTGCTCACTGCACTCATGGGCATTGTACAAGCCAACACTGCCTACACCGATGACCAATGACAGCTAAATTGATTCTAAGCGTCTCTGATGGCACAGCCTTCGGATTAAACCCAACCCCTCGGCCATTGTTTCGGCATTGTCCTTGAAGAACAATCCAAAGTCATAGCTCTTTCGCCACTCCAAAGGTAACCTGCAGTAATATGAACCTCTGATACACTGAAAACATGGAAGATCCGAGACTAGTCAGCGGTGACCACTTTAGGTCCTCAAGTTGGCGATACCTAAAACTACAACTTTAGATAGTAGAAATGATGACTTTAGGTCATCATCCTGATGACCTGAGTCGTCAAGATGACAATACTGACAGTACAGAGTCGTCATGTCATCACGACTCAGGTCATCAGGATGATGACCCAAAGTCGTCATTTTTACTACCTAAAGTTGTAGTTTTAGGTATCGTCAACTTGAGGACCTTAAGTGGTCACTGCTGACTAGTTTCGGATCATCCATGTTTTCAGTGTATTGGCCAAAATACCGAATTTTAAGTTATAACTTGTTGGACTGAATTTCATATAACAACTTTGCAGTTGATCGGCAAATCATCTGTGTCAAACCTTGTTGTCTGATTAAGATTTGGTTGTAAATATTTCAGACATCCAAATATAATTGTTGAAGGGTGGAGAATGAAAGTAATTATTTTCTCAGCTAAGAAACTTCTTCAAATTACTTTCCGGTACTCAGCCGGTTACATTATGTTTCTCCTCAAGAGCAAATCCATTCACACAGTAACTCGATCCAGCCAAGATATCACTTCCACATTGCATTGGCGCTACATTGAAATTAACTGAAATATATCCAAGTGCAAAACTCATTTGGGGATGCTGTAGAGTCATTCACGTCCAGACCTCCCTTAATATCTATACCGGAAGATGACCCCGGTGTTAATCTGATATCAATAATCGCTACACACAATAATAACATGCAAGAGTATTTAGATATCAATGCAGCCGGGATTGTGAAAATGTAAGAGCCGATTGCCCATAGGGAGCAGTATCATCACATACGAGCTCTGCCTTAATGGGTGCTGTTTGAGATGGCCATATGTACGCTGCTACCGGAGAGGGTGATCCTGGGACTGGTGATTCAATTTCCAATTGACATTTGGAAACATGACCAGGAGCCGGCTGCAGCCAATAGATGTGCACATCCAGGTCCCCACCTCTCTAGCCGCCCACCTTGCATACGAAAACCACACTCAAGATCACGCTTGTACAACGACTAGATTTTTTGCCATTTCAGCCTGCCCTGGCTTATTATTTGGGCCCCTGTTGAGAGTTTACTCTCTCAGTGAAGAATACATACATAATGTCACGCTTAGGTTCATTTTTGTGCATAGGTAAAAGGCAGCAGATATCAGTATTATCAGTATAGAAGTAGGCGGCAATGGTTAAAATGCTCATGAGGTCTTGTCTATAATAGCTCAACCCACATAATCAACTAGAGTGCCGAGTCTGGCACCTAACCCAGCCTCCAGTTGCTAGACCCACTGTTAACAATAGCCTTTCCTATGGTCCCCACATATTCACGTCGGTGTGTTCTTTTAAATGGCATGAGAAGTCCACAGGCAGGCTGGTAGCCTCCTATGTGTGCGTGTGTGTGTGAATGGAAGGACTGGTGTGCCATTGTTGGAGAACAATAGGACCTCAGCTGCTGCTGACGCCTCCAGTACATCCTCCTCCAAGGCCCTCCTGAGACTGTCTTGGCCAGCCAGGGAAGATGATTAAAAGACCCCGCAAGAACGTATCTCCTCTTGTTCCAATGAGCACGCAGGAGCAATGGGATTGTGAAAACCATGTGGTGAGTGTGGGTCAGAGAGGAAGGGGGGGGGCAATAATTCATTGCTGTCTGTCTTGTAGAGTTATCTAAAGGGTGGATGGTCTAACACTGTGATAGGCTGAGTTTCATGGAGACATTTGGAAATTCATGGGCACCTCTCAAGGTGCCATAGAGATATATAACAGGGAAAGAGAGAGAGAGAGAGAGAGAGAGAGAGAGAGAGAGAGAGAGAGACTGAGAGAGACTAAGAGAGAGAGGGGGCCGGCTACAAAAAGAGGACAACACAACTAGGAGAAGCTATGACTAACATATGATTATGTCTACAATAGTTACTGTAGGTTGGGAAAGCACTTAGGATTTATCGGTAACATTTCTGAGATCTAGCAGTATCTTACAATCTTGAGATACATAACCATGCCTAGTATCTCTAGATAGGTGATCATGCAATCCCTGCAATCTCTAAACGCACCTCAAGACAACGATAAGCTGGCTGCTGAACCTGTAAATAACGTGTACTCTCTTACTACTACTACTGTGTGTACAAATCTGTTGAGCAAATGGGGTTGATTTGATTGGGATTGATGAACAATATAGAGATAAAATGTGACGGGTTTGTTCCTGATGTTTTCCGATGAAATTGTAAAGTCCATAGTCCACTTGGACTCTGTCGCGCAATCGAGCTATACATTTCCTATATAGATTTCTGCGACAGAGGCCTTGTGGATTATCGATGTTACATGTGACATCAATAGTCCACTAGGCCTCTGTCGCAGAAATTCGTATAGGAAATGTATGGCTTAATAGCGTGACAGAGGCAAAGTGGACTATGGATTTAAGGAAGATTTCACTGGAAGGTATCAGGAGGACTGACACAATTGCTCCCAGATCAAAATTTGGACAAAATGGGCTCGGGTGGCCTGCCTAGCAAGCCGATAGAGGTCTCTTCAGGCCATTAAAAAGAACGTTAACTAATATTTCTAACTGTGTTACTACCCTAGCGTTAATTTATCCCTCTCTGTTACATCTTTTTGAACAGACACCCTCTTCCCTTCAACTCTCAACAGTCAGGTACTTTCCTATTAGATCACTACCTCAAACTGATCAACCGTGCTGAGTGGATTTCACACTAACGTCAGAGAGGAGGCCTCAGTCTTGATTCGTTTCCTGTTTCACCGGAAGCGCCGTTAAAGCTTCGCTGACAACAGCCTGGGTGGGGCAGGACAGGGTTGAGGTTGAGCTACGTTAGAACGTAGTTTACGGCAGCCCTCGGAAAGGGGCAATTTCATCAATAGTATAGCATAAAAAAGTCGATATTCAGCGATCATTTGCCTCGTCCTGAGATGGCCAGTATTTGAACCTGTGTTTGCATGAAATTCTTATTGAACTGACCCACTTTTGCTTCACCCTCATAGAAAGTCTATATATGGCCAGTGCTACTCCAATACCCGGGGAGAGCGCGGTAACGTAGGAGCGCTGTATACCGGGGTCAGCTCGGCTGAGTAAGAGGTACTAGGGCAAAGTGGCGCTTTCCAGGTGACTTGAAACCAGTCTAGCCTGCAGGGGGTGAGAGAGACTGGGTCAGTCAAGAGGTATGTGTGTAGAATTGATAGTCACAGGCAACAGCACCGCCGACGCCCCCAGACGGATGTGAGCAGCTCTGCCTAGTGCTGACGGCCCACGTATAACTCAGAACTGCTCGGCCCATAAAAGAGGCCCGCTCAGCCATGCTTTATCTGCCCCGGAGGACAGCGACCCCTCTGACCTCTAAATGACCTTGGTGAGGTCATTGCAATGTCCTGTCATACGTTCCACTGCGCCTGCGTTAGCTACTTGATGGCGCAGAGCTATTGGTCGGGGTTGGAGTGAGTAGCTCGGAATTGAGAGTGAGTAACTCCCTCTGCCTGTGGTACTACCCTCGGGCTGTACAGCATTTGTGCAATTGGTCTATACAGGGTTAGAATACAGACACCGCTGCCTACATGCCCCCCAACGCCCAGCCTACCAACGACCGGTCCCACTACTGTTGTCGGTGCTAATTAATTTTCTCCATGGCGGGTCTGGATTATGGAAACGAGTTAATGGTGCAATCTGTCACTCGTAGGGCACCCTTGTGCCACGGGCCCCTTTGTGTGGGGCGCTGAAAAGAGAAGCCACCCAGGAAGCCACCCCCGGAAGCCACAGTGGAAGCCACCCGGTAAAACCCCACGTATGCCCTGTAGAATAGACACTTAACCAGCTATGAATCACTGCGTCCCACTCTACCACTCTATATAGACTATATACCCTGCATGTATTAGGATCGGTGACCAAAGCATGCCTTTCCACTCTATCAAACCAGAGGCCTCCTGTACAAAGCGATGGCCTGCAAATGAACGCTACTGGAGTCAATGTTCTCCTGCCAGGGCCCTAGTTAGACACACATTGGGCTGGGTCAGTCTAACAACACACACTCTGACTGGTCTGTGCTCACCACTACCGACTTGTATTCAACACGTGTTTTGGAGGCAAACAGAAGTACCTGGTGGGAACAATGACAGAGGACAAATCAGGACTGCTCACCAACCACCCTCCCAACCACCTCCGTCTGCCAGCCCCCGTGGGAAGAGGCACGGTGTAGAACCGAGCGCCGACCGCCCACTACCCTGAGCGTGCATTATGCATTGGTCGTTTTCTGAAGGCGGCCGAGGTGACTGTCAAACACCCCTCCCCCATGCTCACATACCCCGTCCCTTCCCCACTCCCGCCCAACCTCCACCTGCCTCTGTCTCCTCCCCGCCCTCCCACGAGTGCTACGACATGGAAATGCTGTTACTATGGCAACAGGATGCTGGGAGGCAAGGCTGTGATCCATCAGACTGTCATCCTTGTCCTGAGTAAAGGGATGGCGCGTGTGTGCAGATGTGCATGTGTATGTGTCTATGTATACATTATGGGGATGGGGGGAATGTTTGGGCAGTGGGACGAGCTGTCAGAACAAAGCCCTCCCACCAGTCCACAGCTTGGACAATTTACGTACAGGAAACATACCATTGTGTGCCACTATGGCAGGGAAGGATATGGGCCAAGGAAGGAGTGTGGTGTATTGGGGGAGTAGGGCACAGGGTAGAGCACAATTAGAAGCCTTGTTCTGCTGTGGACACAAACTGCCTGTTGCATGTATACATGCAGCAAACAGCCCATACCAAACTCTTACTTAGCACCTGCACAGTCCGCTGGGGCTGGCGGAATATGCAGGGGCACCAGTCTGTACTGTGTGGTGACGCAGGCTGGTTGTTTATGTCAGGCTTGGGCTGGTCTTCTTATCTACAGCCCACAGTGTAGCCTCCCGATTTACTCACACATCACATCCTCCAGGATGGGGAAGGAAGGGTAGGAGGAGATGAGGGCAAACAGGAACTTCCTGTTCTTATAATAGGTATAACTGTTTATCAAAAAGGGTGGAATAGATATACATGTGGCTCTGTCAAACAAGGTGACAGCCCCTAGAGGCACATGTAATGCATAGATGCAAATGGCATTCCTGTAAAACACTCCAATTATTAGTGTTCCAAATGATAATTTTACAGATAGAAATGAAGATCAGATATTACAGTAGTCGTTCTGAAATGGACCTCAAGTCACAATCAATATCACTTTTATTGCACTAACACATATATGAATGAAGATCAAATATAACATGCAGTAGTCGTTCTGATGTGGACCTAAATTCAAAATCGATAAGTATTTTTGGCATTAAACTAACGCATAAAGAAGCGGCTGGAATTCAGAATAATTGCTGCAAGCTGATCTGGCGGCCGCTCTCCCAAAATGTAATGAAACAGACATTAAACGATAAAGATAATCATTTTAACATAGTGAGTTTTGATATGAGGATGTGGACGGTAACGTACACCTACAATAATGCTTGTGGATATGCTACACATTAAACTACAATATTCACGTTATACAAACAAGCGACTTTAAACGCAATATTAGCTGTTACAATGCATTCGTCGAGCTGATTGACATTGTCTCGAGAATTTCTTGGTCATTAGGTAAAATGATTCTGAGGTAATGAGCAACAGTAGTCCATATCATATGCGCTTTTATCATCTAAAAAAGAAAGCGGGCCTGCAAGTACCGGTATATGTAATTTAAAAGCCTTTAAGATGGCATTGTGATATAGTGTATAAGAATTGTAATGAAACGTTAATAGCTATATATAGATATCCTATAGATATCAATAAGGTACTGCCTGATGAGTGTACCTGAGAAACCAGTCCTTATCGGTGCACCCTTTGATTAATATAGTTTACCTTGTTTCTTTTTTCTTCTTCTTTTTTTGATCACAAAAAAGACACTTTGACAAGAAGCACATGGCTACTAACAGATACAGAACATACCTTGTTTACTAGAAAGAGTGCCGATGGGGAATGCCGGAGGAGGGTTTGAGCTTTCTTATCTAAACCCCTTAGGCCTTGACCCACTGTACGGGACGTGTTGACAGACAGATACAAACCAGCCCTACAGGGTCTGTACAGACAGTTGTTCTCTGCTCCGAGCTACTCTGAGTCAGTCTTCTCCTTTCCCACACAGGACCTTCTCCACTACATGTACAAGCAGCGAATGTATTACCAATGACCTCAAGTGGTCATATATCTGAGATGCACTACATAGGTGGCTAGGTCAGGGGGGTCCAGGGGGCGACATATGTTCTGTCTTCTGCTTAGTATCCGACTTTGCCTCCTGAGGCAGTGGGGGCGCCTTTAACAACACTTTGACGGACAGGTGCACTGGGGTCTGATAGAATTTGAGCCATACTCTAAATGAGCAGGAGCTGGAGGCGATGCTCCGCCTGGAGAAACCTGGTCAGATGTCTCTTAGGCATATTTATTTTTGTGTGTTCTATGGTCGGACAAGTTCTCATGAGCTTCAAAGCCTGGGGCCTACTTACTGCTCATCAGTTTGTACTTGTCTAAAAAGCAGATGGCAGCATTGTATCGCTTAGAGATAGGAAATAAGGCCAATCTGAGGTGTCTGTGTCAACATTAGCCCATACCCTTATCACAGGTGGGATGTTACATGGAATCTAGAAGTACCCATGGTATTTCATTCATTGTTTCCATACTCACTGTACCCCCATGTAAGCAAGTCAGGATTTTGTGGTCAAAGAAATCACTGTGATTTTACATGCAGACGCTAAGTCGCTGTATTTGCACAGCCAAAAATAACTTTCTTATTTTAAGAAATTATTTCTCATTTTAAGTAAAATTAACTTAAAACAAGTTTGTCCGCCAGGTAACAAAATTTTACTTGAAATCTTGGTATGTCCAGCTTACTTGAATTAAGAAATACAATCTTAAGATATAAATTCTTGAATCAAGTAATTTATTCTCAAATCAGGATTCAATTTCCTAGAATATTTCCTAAAAGAAGTAGATAATTCTCATGGAAGAGGATTATTTCAAGATAAACTTACTCATACTTTTTCTAAATATAAGTTATATTTTCTCATTTTCAGTATTTCAAAAAAACATTAATTTCCTTGTTTGTGAAGTGTTTATGATTTTTATCTATTATGGAAATGCTTTAGATCAAATAGAAGGTTATCAGTATAGGTGACTCAGTGACAGAGGATCATCAGATTACATGCAGCTCTTTGAAGCCACATTTTCTTAAGTGAATAAGACCTTTATTCAAAGTCTTTGACTTAATGAAAGGCTGTGGCACATCCCACCCTTACATTATCATATCATCTACGCAAAAGGTGTTTAGCTTCCTTTATGCCTTGAATTTCCCTCAATCAACTATCAGACCAATGGACCTGATACTAAATTAATTCCCAATAAGTTTCCTTTAGTTTTCACTTTATCTTACCACATCTAATATTTTAGGACCGAGTTTAAGCTAGGAATTTGTACTTTGTATTGCCAATAATTCACCATAACAGGTAGTGCTGGCACCTAGTGGCAGATTACATAATTTTCTCATTTTAAGAAAATAATAATTATCTGGCATGTTAGAAAATATTCCTTGGTCAATTTCTAACAAGATCTTAGTTCTACCTTTTACTAGATGTAAGAAAATACTTCTAGTTTAATAAATCTCATATTAAGAAATTAGACTTTCTTGATTTAAGATATAAGATAAATAATGTTACCTGGTGGACAAAACTACCAATTTTGAGAAATTTTCTTAAGAAAAATAATCTTGAAAACTCAAATCAAGAAGGCAGCTCAAGATTTGTTCTAAACTTGATTTTTCTTAAAGACAAGATGACTGATGAATCTTATAACCAGAATTTTTCTCATAACTAGAAAAGATTTCTTATATCAAGTTTATTTTCTTAGATAAGAAAATTATTTTTAGCTGTGTGTATGACGGGGAGGCCGTTCATCAAGTACCAATTTGGTAGGAGGCTGATCACATGCGACCTAAACATCGCCTTCAAACACTATTGAAGCAATTTTAGTCATGTTTATTGAATAAATTAGGGATCCACAGTAATATGGCTAAACCCAAGTATATAATCACAAGTCACTTTCTTGAAGTAACAAACAGTTTAAACATCTTGCAGTGTATGTTGGTTGTATGTCTATCCGGCGTGTGTCTGAAAAAAGATTTTGTAAAAGATGTTCTGTATGTCTCAATGCCATTCCTGTCAGGCTAGTTGATTCATAAGGGTAGAAAATAATTATACTCCATTTTCCTTACCCATAGAGGCATATTAGCTTACAGCAGGTGAGTATAGATCAGGTCACCATAGATATTACGGAAAACCTCTATAGCGACAAAAGCAAACGCACTGTATACGCCGAGTATGGTTGATTCCTTGATTTACAGCTCTACTTGTTAGGTGAGGCCAATGATTGTAATGCCATAATCGCTAAAATATAGGGTACATTTACTGTAACAAATGAGTTTCCATCATTTTCAAGCACTCACTCATAATCAGAATCCAGGTGAGGTACCAACAGGTCATTACATTTGTTCCAACAATAGAAAATAGAATGTAGTTTCAGGTTTCAACAATTAAAACTGCTCCTTGTGCAACTTTGAATCTGCAGGTAATCATTACGATATCCAGAGCTAATTTTGTTGCTCCTAAAAGTTTTGATGTCTTCCAAAAGGTCAGACTGCCAGATGAACTGATCGACTCGCATGATTTTTAATAGAACATCAAAAACTCCATGATGGACAATAAAGGAGAGGGTCAGGGAGGTGATTGTTAATGCATTGCTTCAAGTCCCACACTGCCATCGTTCATTGCCATCGTTTTCATTGTGGTGTTTTTGCCTATTTTGATTAAAACACACGATAGGGGACTGGGCACCGCACGCTATGATAATTGGTAAGTCTTCCTACCGAAGGGATAATGTAAGTGGAACTAACAGTACCTGTCTTAACAACCACCCTCAAGAGCAGGAAACACCACAACTGCTGATCTTAGCCGTGCGCACCCATACCATTTAGCCGAAAGAAATCCTCTTTATTTCTCGCTGACACTTTAATGGATCCGACCAAGCCTAGCTTGTTGAATGTTTTACAGTTGTGGAGAATGTGTAGATCCTATTTCCTAATGCAACCATGCCTCCCTTCTCATACCCTTGATTAAAAAATAGGATAGGCCACACCTACCCCCCCCCTCCCGCGTCACGTGTGGAGCGACTCATTCTGTCCAAACGAGTAGCTCATGCTCACTGGAAGATCGTAACCTTACTCTCCTCCATCTAAAAAGGCAAAGACCTATGGTAATGAGCTAGGGAGGTAATAATATTTTTTCTTCTGCTGTGCTCCCCCATTATGTTGCTCCCATTCGTGACTTTTGTATATTACCTCTCATTATAACCAATAAAATACTAAAATTGAGAATAGAAATTTACAGTTAATACAGAGTTACTCTGGATTTTAGTCACAAAACTGAAAGAATTAGACTGTACCACCTGTGCGACGTAGGAAAGGTAGCGAGATTGTAGCATTTGCAGAGTATTGCTAGCAGTGGGGGCACTTATTACTGAAGGTGGTATAACCTAGATAAGAGTGGTCCATATAATGTCCATAGGTTAGGCTTAAGCTTGATGTAGTGGGCTGGAGGAGAGAACGGTCTCATCTAAGGTGTCTGGAGTGGGTCTGCCGATGGAGACTGGGTCGTGAGGGGGTTCGAGGCTTCACCGAGCTCTGCCAACAACACTACATCACCACAGGGTAAGGGAGGGGAGGTGGCACGCAGCCAGTGACCGCGATTCTGAGGTGACAGGCAAGATGAGTTACATGTAGCAGGTCTGCATAAAGAGCAGCTCACTCCCCGGCCGCAGGTAATCTAGTAGGATCATCTCATAGCGTGTAATTTGTTACCAATGCAAATCAGATAGGGAGGGCGGCTGGGTGTGCAAGGAGCCGGAGGCTGGAGGCTTTGGGGCCGGTGTGGGAGCAGGATTAGACCCAGGAAGGTGGGGGTAGGGGTTGACTTGCTGGCAATGGACGGTCCTTCTCCCGTCACCAGCGGCCTTGCCTATTACCATGAATATACTTGATACCTACTTAGTATTGAGAACACCATGCAGGGCTGAATCTGACAGTAGGGAGGGCCCTTGTGCCCAAACAGGCTCCATATTTGTCTTTTTCTACTGAGGAGACCGCGATGGGGGAGGCGGCTGACAATGAGATTGTCTTATTGCTGTGTAATTGTGCTTAATTCCATGGACGTTGATTAGATTCCTGCCTAATTAAGGCCCATTGCAACCATCAAAAATTCCTCCGTTGTCGAGGTTCGATCTAGGATTGATAGTCCATTAACATTATGTCCTTCTAGTCATTTCTAGCTATGCACAGCATTATCAGCCGACTCCCAATATATGCTACCCATTCCCCTTCATGTATGATGATGCAGGTTCACTTCATAAAAGACGTATTTTACAATTCCATAAAGGAGCCATTAATGTAATAGTGATAAGAGAGTTATCCCCGACAAAACAAGCTATAACGTCGAACATCCTGATCAAGAAGATATCCCCAGGACCATATGATCAACCTTCAGTACATCTTTATCTGTATGGTAATAACCCATCATGTATTATACTCAAAACTCCAGAATGTCATAAGTGCTCTTGTGGAGGAATGTACCTAAAACCACGACGCCATTTACATCTAGTAGTGATGCAGATCCAGGCACCAAAGGCTATCAGATCTCATGGGATGCTTATCAATCTTGTTCATGCGATGTGAAATGTTTAAAGAGAGCGCATAAGCTGGGAGCCTTTCAGAAGAAGCATTGTTGATTTATAAATACACAAGATAGAGGAATACCAACAGGTACACTTATAGCTGCTCAGAGCTGTTGAGCAGCTCATGCTGTACTCGTAATGGCGGCATGGATTTATAGGCGAACATCCCAGACTTTGTTTATACTCGTTATTGGCCTCATTAAAACTGATGGATGCTGTTGTGTGTGGAGGCAGGAGTCGGGGGCTCCTCGGTCGTGTAAAACACCACTTAACTGCTGTGGGAGAAGCTCAGGCTGACCAGAAGCCTAACGAGCTGCTCAGAGGTGCGCAGGTGGTGGGGGTAGGACGTCCACATCAGGGTCCCTACTCCTGGTAGGACCAAGATGGAGCCCCGGCGCTTTATCCATATTGAATAGATCCTATTTATAATCTAGCCTTCACCTCCCCAGAGGGTATTTTCTACGTATATTCATCAGTACCCGTCCATACTACTAGCCATCAACACACCATTGGCTCGAAAAGAAAGGCCAGAGGTCTTCAGTGATTAATAATTTGATCTAGGTAAAAAGAACCCATGAAAACATTGAATTATTATTAACGCTTTGCACTTCGAACAGAGTTGAATTCCCAAATTGATGAATGCAGATTCCGTAATTAGATTTGCCTTACAGAGGTCACTGCTGCAGTCTTTGATTACACATTGGGTTTTTACACACAAGTGATTCGCGGAACAGCACTAGCCTAAAACTTTAGTCGGAGCCTGTGCTGTCGATTTTTGCTTTGTCACACCTCCTCACGGCATGTCAAATTTATATTTTATCTCATTGCTGAATCAAATTTCATTTTCGGAAGCTGAAACTGTCTCTAGTACTTTGAGATTACTACTACAAAAGATAATTCCATCTATTCCATCCTGAATAGCCAGCAATTGCTGGCCGATATAAGGTAAAGGTCTGGGAATAAAAGAAAGAATGACATCAAGTTGACACTGTCTGGATAAATCAGTTTACACCTGTATGTTATTTCTATGGCACAGAAGTGCTTATTCATGGATGCTCGTTTTTTAGGATGTCACGCTGTCCCTTTTTAGGAAGGATGGAGCGTCACTCCATCATTTTATTATGTATATGCCCCCAAAAACCTGCGTCACGAACGTCACATTTTAGATCCCCTGTGTCACAAGCGTCATGGGCGTCACTTTTGACCCATGTATAGGCACAGAGAAGGGTTTCTGACTATGATGATTATTTAGAGGATAATGCAACATAGCCCAAAGAGCAGTCCTTGTGTCAATCAGACTTTGAGCTGTGCATTAGGTTTCAGCTGCCCCGGGCTGTACTGGTGGTCAGAGAAGAAGACTAGTAAGGTAGCTCTCAGCCCTGGAGGGTCCACGACATGGGATCTACACACGCCAGGAACCATTCCTTCCTATTAGTGGTGAACCTTGTCTGAGGAAGTCATAAAAGCGGCCGACAAAGGGAGCGAGGGAAAAAGAAGTCACAGGCTGAAGGGCTTCTGTGGGTCTTGGTAAGGTCATTACTGGATCTCTCAGCGGGCCTCCTTTCACCGGCATGGGAGGGAAGCTGGTGAGGAGGAGACGGGGACAAACAGGTAGGAGCCTAATGAAATCTCCTGGGGCCGGGTGAATATAAAAGGACAGACGGCCCTGGGTGGATGGGGAGGGGTAGCTGATGATCGGGAGAAGGCTACAATGAGTATTAGGATCAAAGCTCAGGAGAATGGCTGTACAGCTTAAGTATACCCCCTCTCCAACCTCCAAACTCATTCAGCCCCTATCCTCATTCAGCCCCCCCCCCTCCCCACTTACATTGTCTTGTCCAGCCCAGCAAGTGTTCCAGCATGGCCTCATACTCAGTTTCCACTATTGCAAGTCTCATCTACTCCGATATTCCCTCTTGTCTGACATCCTTCCCCACCACAAGTCCTTGCCTCTTGCCTTCCTCCTCCCTGCTGAGAGATGGCTGCTGCCATGTTCCAGCCATGTCTTTGTGCGGAACGGCTTTTGCCACAGGTTCACCCCCTGCAGGCGGTCTATGATCAAGTGGGCGCGGAGAAAGATCCAATTAAAGACACCTCTTCCACAGCAGGGAGCGAGGTTGGCTGGTGACGCCATGTTGAGAGGATCTTTGGAAGTGGCAGTGATAAGGATAGATTCTCCTTGTGGCTTAAGAAATGGAGCCCATGAGAAATGTGGAAGTTCCTTCCTTCCCCATCTAGCCACCAACGACGTTGCCATTACACAGTCCTCCCTTCTGCTGTTATACTGCCAAACCCAGCATGCCGAAATCTCCAAGAGGATTGTCAAGACTCAGCACGTCCCTGTCTTTAATTACCCGTGAAAGGGATTTACACCTGAAAAGAATCGTCATGCGTCCTCATTATACTGTACATTAAAGTAATTGGCTGTCGTCTCCGGCAGGGATGAAGTGAGGCGGGGCTCAGATACGAGTTGTGGGAGATGGATAAGCCGAAGGGGGTTTCCATCTGCAATATCTGATACTTCTCTGTCCTATACACGGACTGTTCCAGGAACCCAGCTCTCTCTTGGCTTCACCTGTTCTTGCTTTTTTCATAATGTTTATTACTAGGGCGGAATGACATGTTAGGGCTTCTATCTCTAGGATATGGTAGTCTGATGGGAATAGATTGGTAATTTTATCTTTGTCTTTCTTATATTTAATGAACAAGAACTAAATTTGCTTTTTAATAATTTTGGATGTTTGATTAAGTATCAATTTTCTAGATATGAAAACAGTAATGAAATGTAAAGGTAAACAGACTATCATGATAAGAAACAGAGATGATATTGTCATGTTATTAGGTTGCTAGTATTAAAAATTGAAACAACCTTTCCTACATAGACAAACCAGAAAAGTTCAATTTTCTTTGGAGAAGAATTATACTGACAGAATCACAGGAATTCATTGTGTTTATATCTATGGTTACATCGTCATGTCACTCACTGCTGTATTTTCGGACATAAATCTGTAATGTGGCAATAGTACATAGAAGGTGCAATGCCTGAAACCAAAGATTGTGGCTTGGTTAATGCAGATTGATGATATGCCTTCCTGCTGTTCAAACCAAACACCATTAGACAGGACAGTAAGGGTTAACAACGGATACTATTCAACATACCTGAAGCAAGATATAAATGAAACAGTTTAATCCCCCCCTGCAAGCAAAATTCTTTACCCAATTTTCCTATCATTTGTCCATGTAAGTCTTCTACCATGCATCCACACCATCGTGCCTACCCAGGTCGCCTTACTCTCTAATCCTATCCTGTAGCAATATGGCAGATTTACTACGGTGCTGCATTATCAACTATCCATCACCTCCACGCCCCTACCTCGACCCCCCTCCCCTTGCCATCTTCTCTACCCACGTATCTGCCCTGCAGAGGAGCAGGATTGAATTTCTTGCAGGCATCATGTAGTTCAGGGAGAGGATGCCCCAGCTGCTAATTACTAGTCGGTGTTTGGGAGGTTGCCCCACTTCACCACTTCTTCTTTTTCCTCCTGCATCTCTCCCCACTGCCTCCTTGTCCCACCGGGCCCACTTACCCAGCCGAGCGTTAATTAGAATGTGTTTAAAGAGTTCCACAGACCACCCAGCCATAAGCAGTGCCCATGTCGACTCATCATCGACAGTCTCCGTATGGGGCATGTCCCAAGTGTGGGACCCTTGAGGAGTCTGGTCTGCAGGGTGCAGGAAGATTGGTGTAGGGGGTGAATGAAGAGACAGGAAGGATGGTTGAAGGCCTTGATCTGGTTGCCTCCTTTACAGAGTGGATTTCAGGATCATGATTCACGACTTTGACACAATGAAGTGACAGCATGTCCATTGTCCTTGCCGACTAATTAAGGACATTTTTCATGCACCAGAAAAGCTTTCCTAATTAAAAAGGACACTGTGTACAGCTTCTTGAACTCCCAAGTGTTAATGTGCGTGGATATCTATTGTAAAATTCAATGTTTTAAGCCTAAACATTCTAGAATAGTGTAATACTAGGGAATGTCTTCACAACCTAACCTTAATAGGTACCTGTCGACTATGGAATGGTCATCGAATCGATGCATAAGGCAGTGACACAACAAAAACGATGAAGCGATCCCCCTTATACCACAGCAGAGCTTACCAAAACGTCCATCGGTACGAGTTTTATCTTGGTGTAAACTGCCCATAGATCAACTTCTAAATATCAATGAAATTAAATTTTTAATGGCAATAGGTGTCGAATGTAAATCATAATATGGGGGGCACTCTTGATGTTCTTTGTCGAGGACTCAGCTATTGTATATAATTCTCACCATCGGGAGCACACATCGTTATCTTAGGACATAGCTTACAGAATCATTTGTAGTAAGTTTTGAAACTAGCAGGCAATTTGGGCATTGAAGTTCATCTCTTGCTCTAAACTGTTCAATGCTGAGTCGCTGAAAACTCTTCTTAATGGAATTTAGCGGGTGTATCGTGCCGAGCATATGCTACCCAAATTTCCCGCGGGTCAGTTGTCGGTTAAACTCAATCAAGAAAGTAAATTGCTGGAAAATTGCGATGATCTGATGTTAATGAAATCTTGTCGGGCTGAATTTTAAAAGGGATGACTAGTTTAGTGCTAGCGGCAAGGACACTTTCATCAAATTTTGGTTGTTAAAGGTTGTCTTTCATTAGCATAATTTCCATTTGCATACCCTTCCTTTCTAAATCTTAGGATCCGGGATGTATATGGCGAAGACTTATGTTACTAACTGATTGAGCGTATGACTAGGACAGTTCATCAAGGCATTAGCATGGTTGTGAGGAGGATGTAACCAATGAATCAGAATGTTTACAAGTTAGACATGAAAGCAGAATTCAGTGAAAATTGTTGGCATTGATGGCATTCATGTATATAATTCCTTACTCTAGTAATGACTCACTGGTGCACAGCAAAAAGTTCATTGATGGTGCAATCAGAATTATGTATAGCACAATGCATTAAAAATGAAAGGCGCCTTCTGTGAGCATCCTTCCATTTACCGGGAAGGAGTATCTAAATCGATTAGAATACAGAACACATTATTTATATACTTAGCTGTATAAGAGAGTCACCTGGGACACGTTCACCTCTGTTATAGCTATGCATTCCGGACAGGCATGATTATGCTGTCAGAAAGTGTCTAATTCCATGTATTTGTTTTTTTCTGTAAATGTACTGTATATTCCCACATTAAATGTGTGTTCTCTCTCTTTTGCAGGTAAGTTTGAATGTTTGATTCAAAAAAGGAATAAAGGAGCAAAGGACTGGAATACATCTGGGACATTTCACACAGCTAAGTGCAAAAAAATAGATTTGATGCAACTTCTCTTTTCAACATGATAATTATTTAGCTTTGTATTTGCATTTTAAAATCACCTTTACATGGACTTAAGACCAATGGACATGATGATTTTTTACACCTTACATCGTCTTAATGATAGATATTAATATCTCAGTGAATGGAAAGAGAGACATTTGAGACTCTTATCTCTCAAACAACTCTTAGTCCTCAGACATGTTTCTATTTGAGGGTTAACAACAACTCTTATCCCTCAAACATGGGACTACATATTATACGTTGTCTTCCCTCAAACTACCCATGTGACTTCCATAGGCGAACCCCCATAAAAAATCAGCGTGCCGTTACCTCACAACCCTATCATATTTGGCTCTCATAATAATTATTTCGTGTACTTAATCATTTCAATTCCTACATGCTTACAGTAAAGGTTTATAAATGAGTAAGGGGCTTGATGGATATAAGCCACGCTGAGGGATAAGATCCTGTGGTTGTTTTTAACCCTCAAACAGAAAGTTGTTTGGGGTTAAGACCCGGTTTAAGGGTAGGAGCTGTAAAAGAGTGAAAGCTATCAATATCTCAGAAGGTGATGGCGTAAAATTCATAGTGCGATAAACCAGTGGTGCCACTACAGCTTGAAGTAATGATACAGGCCTGGTCAGAAAGGAGCCCAGTAGGAGGGGGGGGGGAACCATCTAAGGGGACTAACACTGCCTTTCATGTGGCCATCAGTCTTGCGTTATGGTATTCCCATCTGGTGGGCCACCCCCTGCAGCCAGCGCCACGTCCGGCCTAGATGAATGGGTCGTTGTCTAGCCTGTCATCTCAAATGCAACCATTAGGTCCTCTGGTGCCGGCAAGGCCCTGTGAAGAATGCCCTCATTATAACGGCACCACCCACCCCCTCCCTTTGTTTATAGCTGCTCATTATGCCTTTACCCACCGCTGCGCGGAGCTTCTGGGGTTATTACGTCATGGACGCGTCGGATGTAATGTCAAGAATGTCACAGGAAACACCATGATGACGTCACCGTGCTGGGTGGACCTAATACAGTAGCTAATAGCTTCTCAGTAGGTCAGCACACCTGCATGTTACCTGTGTGGCGTGGGTCCGTCCAGGGACGCTAAAGCTGTGTGCGATGCTGATCATGAGCTAATTATTATAGACCCTCCCTAGGGAGACAGTAATTTACAGACAATCCAGCGTTACTGTACCCCAGGTGTCACGACACGGTCTTCCTTAGGCTCTCCCTAGCTGCTTGACCACGCATTAGGTTTCCAATCAGTGGCCAGCCCCGAAGGTCATACCTCAGGCCTCAAGCGGCTTGGGACCCTACTGACTCAGAGTAGCTCATATTCGATCCCAGAGCATGTTAATATACTGAGCCGGGAGCAGGTGTTAGATTTGGAGAACGCAGTGGTTGGGTAGAGGTTGGGTAACGACCCATGGAGGAAGGACCATCGTCTTAACTACAATGTCGGCAGATCCCTTACAGATGATTATAACGTGAGGGAGGGTACATGATAGGTGAGCTGCTCACGAGCCACAGAAAGACAGGGACCTTTAATACTAATGCATCAGAAAAAAAGTAGACATGACTGATTCTCAGTCCCGGGTAAGTGATGTCAGTGAGGAAGCCTGAGTTAGAAAATTGCTTCACATTGGGGGGAAATTTAAAAGGAAAAACACCGATGACAGGCGTCATCTGCGGGAAATGGTGGCTCATAAAAGAAAACGCAGCTCCTAAAATCAAAATTGGTAAAAATTGAAGAAGGAAGCTTGTTTTGTTGACGCGCCGGTTGACAGGCTCCGACGACGAGAAGCATGATGCTTTTTTTACCTAATTGCTTAAGCGGTCATGTCTATGGAGCCCCGGCTGACAGATTTAGCTGACCTAACGTGGCGGTTATCATACTTCATGCCTTAAATGGTTTATAACCTAGCTGGTGTCTGAGTTGATAAGTAGGGAGCCTCTAGGCGCGGCATGAGAAGAGAAGGGGATGATGGTGTGGGCAAGACAAGAGTCCCTACCATATCTCTCCATTATTTACTTGGCAGGGTGCAAATGCTTAGCGCGAGAACAGCACCCCGTTGCCATATAACGCGGTATACCTGAGCGCCGCCAGGATTTCACAATAAGCCTTCTGTAAAGGACGCGCCGGTCACGGTAGATTGTGACAGAATGGGTCTGTGCCGCGCCAGGCGAAGTGCTTGAGTGCGTTGGTGTGTTCGCCATTGTCTGAAGGCCTCCGGGCGCGCCGTGGAGACGATGGGGGAGGCAGCGGTTGACAGGCTGGTGATGGGGCAACGGATGCAGCCTTTGGACGGCGATAACACGGCCAAGGGACCCTCATATAAAGGCAATGTTTACGCCTAGGGTGTACATTTAGTGCTCCCGAACGTGTGTTGGCCTGGGTGAGAAACCGCAATTACCTACGACTCCTAGGCGGCGTATGGGGGGTGCCTTGAGTGCGTGTGGGTGTGTGAGTAGTATAGGAGAAATACATAAAGGGCAGGGGGTGGTGTGCTGGTGTCTGGAGGAAGGGGCAGGGGCTGCAAGGCAACCTGATGAATTTTTCAGCCTGTCCGACCATCGGAACCCACTGGGAAATTATGTGCGCCGTTTAGGTGGACAAGCCTTGCGGCGTGAGCGGCCTGCGTGATGTTCGGTCACCGGAGGGGGTCGGATGGGTGAGTGAGGTCAAAAAGAAGAGGGGCATGGTAGCAGAGGTTGGGGGGGGGGGTAAGATTGGTCGAAAGGCATGCCCGACAGATCCTATGAATCCAGTGACGCGACTCAAAACCGGGACGTGCTTCCGCAGATTTCTCTTATCCACCAGTCAACGCACAAAATGGATGTTAAATGCCTGCATGGCTCCCGCCATCCTTTCGCTTTCAGCACATTAAGACCTCAGCCTACATTGTATCATTGTGCTATGTATAAAGACCCAGGTATATAAATTTTTCTATAATTCATGGACAGGCTTTTAGAATGTTGTCCAGATAATCCTCACCATTAACCATTATAGACTGCCCATTTACAATGTGAACAGCATGCTTATTTGTGTTGATTCAATATTGTGCTAAACAAGGGCTTGTGCAAACTTAATTTGGCCTCAAGGTTGTCCTAGTGGCAGGCACTATGAGTGCAAAGAAACATTAATAATCTGACTGCTAGCAGCCAAGCGCCCCTTCTTCCATCCCACACCTCTCATGTTATACCGCCAGACCATCCATGCCACTTACTAGAGGGATCTGAGGCTTCTCCTGCACCTTCCTTACTTCATGAGCCGCCTGCAAAGTGCCCATCCTCTCCTAATTGCCACCTTTGCCACGCATGGGAAATTACTTTCCACTAACTTTCCCCCTAAAAATATTTCACTCCCAAAACTCTCTTACCTGGGCAAAATAAACCCAGTGAAATATTGTTTTGTGGCTTACTCATCTCATGTTTTATCCCAGGGTTATGTGTCTTTTTGAAAATTGCCCCCTGATGTTTTCCTGTCCAGGTTCATTTTTCCTCCGAGGGATCAGAGTCGATTTCTCCTGACGTTTCATTTGCGTTTTTGCATTTTTATTTTTTTTTTTTACTTTCTGATTTGTAATTTGAGTGAACGACTGAGCTTCATCGTGGTCACATTCCGGACCGTCAGATCCCACTGTCGGAGCAATATCCGAGCCCAAATGGATTTTAGATCTTTTTTTATGAAATTGATAAGTCCCATCGCGGCAGGGGCAGGTGAGAGACCGGAACGGAAATGGTTGCAAAATCATTAACCCCGCCGCACTCTGGGCAGACCAAACCCACAGAAACATCCCGAAGTAGCTAGAGAACACCATTTTATCAGTCCTACAGGTCCACTGAAGATGATGGAAGGAGTATTGTAAACTCTTATTGAGCAGGGAGGTTAGAAGAACTGATCCACATGGGAACGATGCAAGACTTTAGGTGCTTCAACCAAAAGCAGACTCGACAAAGCAAACACAGACTATTAGATGCCATTCCTGTTTTGTCCTGTCACATATTTAAAGATACAGCGGAATAACTCGAATAGTCTCGAGCATAGTTGCAACAATCCCGCAGTCTCATGCAAACTGCCTCAGATTTGTTGCAGATGTCCCCTGGTCTATATTAAAGCATAAACAAAACATTAACATATATATAGAACGTGCAAGGTTCCTTAAACAAGTTCTTCATTTGTATAGAGACGTAATGAGTTCATTCATGACTCATCATCTTTAGACAATGGCCTACATTCAGACCCAGATTTTGTCATAGCGTCTCATTTTGTCACGCCAGTCAGTTTCTTAAGGATGTATTTGATAGATGGAAAGGGCCGTCCATGACAGCTCAGTCAAACAGTCTAGACTACAACTTCTAGAGAGGAAACTGGCTTACAATTGTCTCTCACTCTGATACCTCCATTCAATATACCGAAAAAATCTGCACGCATAGGGCATGACCTGCACGCAACGATGACCTTAACTGCGCGTTATCAGTTTATCAAGCCAAAATATTTCTCATGGACCCTACACCAAAATACATCAGGTGATCTTAATGTGTTTGTCAAAGTTATTGAAGCGTCAAGCGGGTAGCACTGATACTTTGTTTCAATTACCATTGTGTACAGATGAGGGGAAATACTGGTCCCCCCACCCCACCCCTAATTGTCAAATCCATTGCTAATAATCATATAGGGAGGGCCCCTCATCTGCCCACAGATAAATAGTTTCTGTAATTAGCGCGGCGACTAGTGAGTACTACTCGTGAGACAAGTAGACTAGTGTATGGTTCACAGTCGCCACGGTGTAAGGGATAGGGAGGTCTTGCAATCTATTTTTGTTTGTGGCTCCTCTGCTATGGACTATTCCTGCTCACTATTCTAATGTAATAACAACAGTGTGTGTACTTTACTTATTAGTGAAGGTATTTTCAGAATATATCTCATACTTTTGATTTTATTCGCAGATAAGACATTTCATCATTTGGAGCCCTATGGCAGATTAGCATTAGAGCATTTTAAGATTCAGAAATGCATCCCTGTAGCCTTTGTTGTAGAATTGTTCGTTTTGGAACTACTATATATATGTAGTACAGGTTTTATCTCAGAGGGTTATGGTACAATTGGATCATATTTTCTGTATTTGAACAAAGTATTCACTGTCAAAGATCTCTATGGAGAAATCAGTGCTAAAGTGTGTGTTGCCATATGTGCATTTTTGTAAATCAGAGAAGGTTGAAGTGTAAGGCCACCTTGTGGAACTGCTCCATTATTTTCTGTGTAAAATTTTTAGTTTACATTGAAATAATGCTTTCTCAGAATATGTATCTACTATTGGTGATGAAAGATTAATTTGATTACTCCTTTCATTATATAAACGATTTTGTGGAACACTGAAAACATGTACGTACACCGAGGTACTTACACTGTGCTCCCCCTCTACAGAGAGGTGGAGTGATCTGGCCGGTTTGCTGACCACTGGCCCGTGATGAGGTACAGACTATTACAAGTGATTGGCAGTTGGGTGTGTGTGTGGGGGGGGGGGCAGGGAGGCAGAGCAGGCTCCTGGCAATCTTAGACAGTGTACACTCATAATGACACAACTGTTGACTATGGCATTGAACAATGAATATGGCAGGTCCCTGTGGCAGCTGAGTGAGGTGCATGCAGAATGGACAGTCTACAGACTATTAGTACTTAGCTGCAGTGGGTAGTTCAGGTTGAATTTGTGCTATATACTACCAAAAGCCCAGATGGTAGTATGCCCTATCTGTCTCACCAACTGAAACTAGACACAAGATTACAAGTTGCCGCGCCATGTCTCACAGGACTATTCTCTACTATTGTATTAAAATCTACAACACTATGGTTTTATTATCCCACATACATGTATACCCAAAGCACAATTTGATGTGTTCGATGTTGAACTAAAGATTCACATTACACAAGTGATAGGTTCCGGGGTCAAAGCTTGAAATGGGTATTGGCCTATTTCTCAACAAGGCATCGATGAATAGAACATTCAGTACATGCCCCAATATAAATTCTCATGGTTGGCTTATTCCTTTTCCTCGGTGGTATTAGATTGATCTGCTTACTATCAGAGCGAGGCCAGTGTGTCAGTTTATGCCTCTAAAATGTCCATTCCCTCTCAACCCTGATCAGGTCTCAGGTCAACCCTTCCCCCAGCTCCACCCACATACCCATGTGCCATCAGATTTCATTACAAGGGGAGAGGTGCGAGTGACACACGGCACGAAGCCTGACTAGTGGCGACGGGGCTGGCCGGGCGAGAAGCGAGATGTGTGAAGCCAGATCTGGGGGCCTGTCGCGGCGGCTGTCGCGACAGGTCGCAAATCACTGCGACAGTCATCGGATGGCTGCTTCGTGACTGCAGGCAGAACCAAACCCATCCACCCCACCCCGCCTTCCTCCCCCCTGATACAAAATCTCTTCACACACGATATTCCTCTCAGGGTGTTCTCCTATGTACACTGAGCCCACCAAATAGACCCGGACCATATTAATCATAGCTACAGGCTTTTATGGCGCGATAACCAGAACCGTTAATGTAGGATGAGAGAGTTTCCTGGTCTATGCGTTCGGATGTGCCCATCGCATGATGTTTGCAGGGTTGAGATTCGAAATTCCTTATTCTAATTGTAGTACACTGCAAAAATGGTGTTTAGATTTTAAACATGTTTAGGTCTAAACATGTTTAAAATCTAAACATATAGGTCAGTTAGGTGTCTCATCGACTACACATTTAGGAAATGAACACTTTTATTCTAACTACATAAACATTTATACTAAACATGTTTAGATATTTAGAGTTGAGACAGTTGAATAAGAGGTGTTTAGATTTAAACATCAATATGTTTAGATACTTGGATGTTGAATTCACACCAGGTAGCAGCACTACCTTTAACTGGACTATCTGCACACAGTTATAATCAATTGTTGTGACAAATGTCCTCAAATCCCATGTTTATCATGGTTTCATTTCATAGAATATCATGTGAATAGAAAGGGCAATAGAAAATTGACTAGATTCACCTCATGCCACCATCATTACCATAAAATAATCAATAAACTCCATGACTGACACCTATTTGATGTTATTCTGGAATAGATAAGGCAATGTCCTTCCTGCCAAGCTGTTGTACTTTCTCAAGTCTCTCATTCTGATGCAGTGTTTAATATATGTACATGTATATAGCTGTGGCTGACATCTTTGGAGACTTTGATGAGTAAATACCTGCTGATGTCCCTCTGTTTTTTAATGCATACATGTCTGCAAGCCTTAACTCTCCATCCAATCATTTAAACATCTAAACACAAAATTCATAAACACCTAAACACAAAATTTCATATATCTAAACACATAAGTTTTAACCTAAACACCTACATTTCTAAACACTTGAGCTAAGCATATTGTTTGGCTAAACATGTTTAGGAAATTAATGTGATTACAAAAACGTTGCAAGAATATGTTTAGAATTGTGTTTAGGATCCAAACACCATTTTTGCAGTTTAGATGTAGAAAAAACAGCATGTTTTTTTCTCATGTGCAGTCTTGTGTCAACATTACTTGCAATCATGTATGCACGCAAACATAAGCACTGGCATATAAAAAGGGGACAGGAAGTATACATCACTGCCTTCCATACCTGCCACCAACATTTAAAAGGTGTATATCCTAGATAAAGCTATAATATAATTATTGTGCCCCCAGCCGAGAACCTTGCCCCTGCCCCTTTAACAATGCAATGTGCTTCCTCTGCCAATGACAAGAGATAAATGCACTGTTACAGGTATGGTCTTCTTGTGTTTAGAGTAAGGTATGAGATCTGCTATATACACTATCCATCTGTTTCGTTTGTAGTTGTTTCCTGGCCCTTATCTCTTTGCTTATCACTGTATATCCATCCTCTGTGTATCTGTAGGTAAGTCAGCATCACACATGGAGTCTAGTGACTGATGTTAGAGATAAAATGAAGGCAGCAGGAGCTTATATAATGTACTCATCTAAACCAAACACGGTCATGAGTTCTAGAAAGTCTCTTTCAAGTCGCTAGAACATCAAGATCGCAAGATACTGTTGACATTAGCACTCCACAAATAGCAAACTTGGAAGGAATCTTCTAAAGATGTTTGCTTTGTAAAAGGAGCTGGGAAACAGGTCACTGATTCACCACCCGACTAATATTGAAGAACATCTCTTCTTCATTCAAAATCTGAAGAGGATGCCCTTTTTTATTCCATCTTCCCACCATTATACAGAGAATGGAGATCTCCGGATTCTGTTATGCCCACAGAATCTGACTAGAACTGCACTGATTAAAGCAATTAGCGTTTAAATATTCTCCGACGAGATTACACAAACCCAGTGAAACGAAGTTGATGAAATGAGGATGGGGCAAATACAAGTTGTGGAGTCTTTGCCTGCAGGGCGCGGATGGTTGTGGGTGCTGGTGGCGCATCGGGGCCAGTCGCCCAGAATGATTGTGTCAAAGCCTGCTCGGTCCCGATAAAGTAAACATTAGGATTTTGCCTTTTTATGTGGAAAACTACAAGGATTACAGGGCAATTCAATTGGCGTTAGTAGGGCATGAGGGGCGTAACTATTGCCAAAGGGGTGTAAGAGCTGGTATAATGGCAACACTGAATAGGACAAGTGTTCAGAAGACACTCTATAATGATGTATCGGGGATAATGTTAGGTGCGGAATATGGTGTATAATGAGGAACGCTGGGTTAATAGCATATGAATAAGATGATCTACTCAGGATACTAGTATATTATGAGAACACTATATCTATTTAAGCCGATGATTGATGATTGTATATGGAAATAAGGCAGCTTCCACGAATGATGAAAAAGTAGTATATTGAAATAATAGGGGAGCTGTGCAGGGTACTGATTAGTAGTACATAAAAATGGGGAGGGGCCGCTCAGTTTTTTATGGATGTAAAGAAATTGATACAACACAGGACAGGTTAAATTAAGACTATCTGTTTATTTATTGGGATAATTGTTCATCTAAAGAATGTAGGGTGTGTTGCTAAAGATGGTGCGACATAAGTCTTCTTAGGGCAAAGTTATGGCTGAGTCTCTGTTTTTTAGGCTTAAGTACCCCGCTACCCTTTTGGGATCGTTGTTGTTGTTATTGTTGCTATGGGTACCATTGTTAAGCTATTGTCATGGGGAGGGGGCAGTATTTTATAGAAACAAGGAATCTGCAGAGGGTATGTGTTGGTAGTACATGATGAAAACAGCGGAGCCATTCAGGGTACTGAATAGTAGTTGAAACAAGGGAACTACATAGGGTACTGAATAGTATTACCTTTGTATGTATATTGAAACAGGGCATTTGTGTAACATATGGGCTAGTAGTATATGGAAACAGAGTATATTGAAACATAGCATCTGTGTAGGGTATGGGCTAGTAGTATATGGAAACAGAGGAACTGCACAGGTACTAAATAGTAGTATATAGAAATAGGGCATATGTGTAGGGTATGGGCTAGTAGTATTATGGAAACAGAGGAACTACACAGGGCACTAAATAGTAGTATTATTGAAATAGGGCATATATGTAGGGTATGGGCTAGTAGTATTATGGAAACAGAGAAACTACATAGGGCACTGAATAGTAGTATGTTGAAATAGGGCATATGTGTAGGGTATGGGCTAGTAGTATTATGGAAACAGAGGAACTACACAGGGCACTGAATAGTAGTATTATTGAAATAGGGCATATATGTAAGGTATGGGCTAGTAGTATTATGGAAACAGAGGAACTACATAGGGCACTGAATAGTAGTATATTGAAATAGGGCATATGTGTAGGGTATGGGCTAGTAGTATTATGGAAACAGAGGAACTACACAGGGCACTGAATAGTAGTATTATTGAAATAGGGCATATGGGTCAGGTCGCCAGAAAGCAGTAGATTTCCCCCCCCAGAGGTCAAGAATGACAAATTTTAGAATTCATTCACAAAACTTCATTACCTTTAAAGAGGTATGTCTCCCCTATTCAAAACACTTAAAAATACCGCTCTAGCCCTAACGGTTCAGTTTTTATCGCTTGCGGAATGAAACTTGACTGAATTGTGTAACGTCCGGTACCAAAATAATTAGGATATCATGATACCATCATTATATACCCCACTGTGACTCCTAAACCAGTTTGTAGGAGCCCACAACATATATTTTCAATAATAACCAGGAAAAATTGCAGTATTCCACAGAATTTAGAAAATATGAGCATTGCGATCGTGACAGGATACCAAATTCGCGACATTTTTCTCAAATGCTTTCCTAACTTTACCATAGTGTTGCCAATAATGCTCCAATGGACATGCAAATTACTACATAACATCTTCCATATGTCTATATTCTAGAACATAACTCCTTAAGCCATACATGGTACCATTACCTCTGTAGTATGCATCCAACAAACTCAAATAAAAGTACCGGACGTTACACGATAGAGCGCAAAACATGCATTTTACCATGACTTAGAGAGACCATCTGGAAGACTACTAATATTCCTCCTATCATCTTTAAACTTCATAAATAGGTACAAGACACTTGTAGCTTTAGTTTCAGCTGTATACAACCATATATTTCACATATTTTGTCATCCTACCATCCATAAGAAATTTTTTTTCACAAAATTTTCAGGTTTTCTTGCGATCATAGACCATAAGTCATACACAAATATGGTACAGGTTATGTTAAAAAGCCTATAAATTAAAAGGCAAACATGTTTACAATCTATATCAACAGTAATATGGACCATTTCATCACTTGGGCTAAACCAGCCTGGCATGAGCTGGATATGGAATAAAAGTACCGGACGTTACACGCGCGGCTGCAAAACATGCATTTTACCATGACTTAGAGAGACCATCTGGAAGACTACTAATATTCCTCCTATCATCCTTAAACTTCATAAATAGGTACAAGACACTTGTAGCTTTAGTTTCAGCTGTATACAACCATATATTTCACATATTTTGTCATCCTACCATCCATAAGAAATTTTTTTTCACAAAATTTTCAGGTTTTCTTGCGATCATAGACCATAAGTCATACACAAATATGGTACAGGTTATGTTAAAAAGCCTATAAATTAAAAGGCAAACATGTTTACAATCTATATCAACAGTAATATGGACCATTTCATCACTTGGGCTAAACCAGCCTGGCATGAGCTGGATATGGAATAAAAGTACCGGACGTTACACGCGCGGCTGCAAAACATGCATTTTACCATGACTTAGAGAGACCATCTGGAAGACTACTAATATTCCTCCTATCATCTTTAAACTTCATAAATAGGTACAAGACACTTGTAGCTTTAGTTTCAGCTGTATACAACCATATATTTCACATATTTTGTCATCCTACCATCCATAAGAAATTTTTTTTCACAAAATTTTCAGGTTTTCTTGCGATCATAGACCATAAGTCATACACAAATATGGTACAGGTTATGTTAAAAAGCCTATAAATTAAAAGGCAAACATGTTTACAATCTATATCAACAGTAATATGGACCATTTCATCACTTGGGCTAAACCAGCCTGGCATGAGCTGGATATGGAATAAAAGTACCGGACGTTACACGCGCGGCTGCAAAACATGCATTTTACCATGACTTAGAGAGACCATCTGGAAGACTACTAATATTCCTCCTATCATCTTTAAACTTCATAAATAGGTACAAGACACTTGTAGCTTTAGTTTCAGCTGTATACAACCATATATTTCACATATTTTGTCATCCTACCATCCATAAGAAATTTTTTTTCACAAAATTTTCAGGTTTTCTTGAGATCATAGACCATAAGTCATACACAAATATGGTACAGGTTATGTTAAAAAGCCTATAAAATAAAAGGCAAACATGTTGACTATCAATATCAACAGTAATATGGACCATTACATCACTTGGGCTAAACCAGCCTGGCATGGGCTGGATATGGAATAAAAGTACCGGACGTTACACGCGCGGCTGCATTTTACCATGACTTAGAGAGACCATCTGGAAGACTACTAATATTCCTCCTATCATTCTTAAACTTCATAAATAGGTACAAGACACTTGAAGCTTTAGTTTCAGCTGTATACAACCATATATTTCACACATTTTGTCATCCTACCATCCATATAAATTATTTTTGGCAAGATTTTTCAAGTTTTCACGAGATCACAGACCATAAGTCATACACAAATATGGTACAGGTTATGTTAAAAAGCCTATAAATTAAAAGGCAAACATGTTGACTATCAATATCAACAGTAATATGGACCATTACATCACTTGGGCTAAACCAGCCTGGCATGGGCTGGATATGGAATAAAAGTACCGGACGTTACACGCGCGGCTGCATTTTACCATGACTTAGAGAGACCATCTGGAAGACTACTAATATTCCTCTTATCATTCTTAAACTTCATAAATAGGTACAAGACACTTGAAGCTTTAGTTTCAGCTGTATACAACCATATATTTCACACATTTTGTCATCCTACCATCCATATAAATTATTTTTGGCAAGATTTTTCAAGTTTTCACGAGATCACAGACCATAAGTCATACACAAATATGGTACAGGTTATGTTAAAAAGCCTATAAATTAAAAGGCAAACATGTTGACTATCAATATCAACAGTAATATGGACCATTACATCACTTGGGCTAAACCAGCCTGGCATGAGCTGGATATGGAATAAAAGTACCGGACGTTACTGCACACTATTATATCAAGCCTGCTGGTGCTATAGCAGCTGGTATAAGGTACATGCACACACAGATCACTTGTACACACATACTCACAGAGTCACACATGAAAGAACACATCTTAAAGGAACACCTTCATCTGGGCAAATCTGGTCATCACTTCCTTCCAGGAGTCGACTGGTAAATTGTAATGTGGGGACCGTTTACCCTCGCGTGTGGGTTCACCAACTTTCATGATGACGTCATCACTGTCCAAGTCCATGATGTCATCAAGGCGCGGCCATCGGAACCTTGGGATTTTTGGATCCTCTTGAGACATGAAGTGCACAGTGTAGTCCCATTCCTCTGGGAAGGCAATGACTTTGCCGACGTAGCATGAAGTGCCGTACACACATGCAAGGTAGTCTCCGATGACATACTTTTCCGGAGTGGGGATAATGACATGTCCCTGGTCTGGCTGGTTAACCTCCTCTTCTTCCTCTGCTGGGGGCTCAACAAACTGGGTGGGGAACAGCTCATGCTCCTGCCATCCAGCACACCCACGTTTGGAGACACAGTCAACCCAGCAACACTCGTTAAAGCAGGAGGTCTGTCGCACTGCGATGGTGTGGTCAGCAGCTAGTGGCACAACACCGTGGACTGACATGGTTCCAGGCACGGTGTTCTCGCACACCAGCTCTGGTACAGCGTCACGGCATCGGGCGACGTCAGTGACAGAGACACAGATGTAGTGCACAGACCCCTCCAACTCATTCCCTTGCTCAGCAAAGGAGGCAGCGTCAGTGATCTTGATGTTGCGCTTGACTGCCAAGTCCGCATTTCGCTTCGCTGCAGCACCGACGCCATCGCACGGCCCTTTGCCGTGGCCTGCCTCAAAGTACGTCCAGGTTGCACGGAGGCCGTTGAACAGCTGTTGGTGCTTGCACAGTATGCTGAAGATGGATTTGTTGCGATACTGTGAGCTCGGGGAGTCGGAGCAGTAGTGGATGGTGGTTACCTGGGGCAGGGTCTGGGCGACATAGACACAGAGGACTTCCAGAAAGGCAAGGATGGCGCCGGAGTCATGCTTGCGGTTGTCAGTTACCAGTGCTACACACCAGTGTGTGGTCACATCTCCTTCCCGGTGGTGAATGACGGCTGGATGGAGTGTGACTGGCTCCTTGGCGTAGTAGACGGCTTGGGGAGACTCCGGATAGGTCACCATCCAATTCTCCGCGAAGTCCATCTGGATAGTACACTCTGCTGGAGACATGGACTGACGGAGCTTGCGTACGACGCGGTGCTGGTGTTCTGCACGCATGCTGTGCTCCCGCATGGTGACGAACTCTTTGCCGAGGTCGGTGATGAACTGTTCTCTTGTAATAACCTCCTCCACTTGTCGGAGCTTCATACAGGTCTTACCATCCGGGCCGTACGGGACACTCACGCGCTTCCATGTTTCAACGCGGATCCCCGGAGAAAGGTCTTTTGCCCGGAGGTTCGCAGTGAACTCCTCAACGGTGGTCGTCCTGACGAGATCATCAGGGAGCACATACCAAATCCCCACGGCACGGAGTTTGAGCGTGAAATTTTGGTGTTTGAGACACAGGCAAACACTGACCATGTTGAACTTCACAACCTTGATGTACCTGTGCCTCCGTCGCACATCGTTAAAGTATGTCCGGCCGCAGGGGTGGTTAGGGTACTCCTTCTTGAATAGCTCATAGAGGTATTCGGTGAATTCAGTTAGGATGACCTTTTGATGCTTTTTCTTTTTGATGGTGACTGTGTCCTTTTTGCCTGGCAGAGTGTATGAGTGCTCAGGTCGCTTCAGGAACTCAATAATGCGCTCCTCCATTCCCAGGAACTTCACTGTCCGGCAGTCAACCTTTCGTGGTCCAGACAGTAGGCAGCTGCGACTGAGTCCAGTGTCCATCATTAGCTGTGTGGTCAGTCGATGTGACTTAAGGGTTTCTGCTGGGAGCAGGGACTTTACAACCTCAACTCTTTTCATCCGGGGTGCGGTGGTCAGCTCTTCCATGACAAGGCTATAGAGCTCCAACCTCCGGCGATCAGTAAGGGCACTGTCACGTGGTCTCTCCTCAACACGGGGAACTCCTGCGTCCTGTGGAGCGCCGTCGCGGGGTTCAGCATCGCGGGGTCCCTCCTCAACACGGGGAACTCCTGCATCCTGTGGAGCACCGTCGCGGGGTTCAGCATCGCGGGGTCCCTCTTCAACACGGGGAACTCCTGCATCCTGTGGAGCGCCGTCGCGGGGTTCAGCATCGCGGGGTCCCTCCTCAACACGGGGAACTCCTGCGTCCCGTGGAGCGGTGTCACCATTTGCTCTGTCTGCGCATGATGGTGACCCAGGAATGCGGTTATGACGAGGGGCAACAGTCTGCTGTGCTGCCTTGGCAGCTCTATGTGCTTTGCGTGCAACACTTGTCTCCTGTTGTGTCCTGATATTGTCAATCGCAGACTTTAGGCGATCAATCTCCACCTCCATTTCTACTCGGTGTTGTGCCTCTAACCTCTCTGCCTCCTCACGTTCCCTCCGTTCTCTGGCTATACGGTTGTACAGCTTGACTTTTCGTGGTGTTTTGTTTGGCGAGCTGTGGTTCAACTCGCGGGATAGTACATCATTTTGGGTCGTGTCCTGGGGCGGTGCTATAGTCGTCGTGTCGGCGGATCTAGGGATGTCGGGGGGCAGTTGCTGGGTTGTTATCCGTGAAGATGTCCTCCGGGGCCGTTTGCTGTTAATTTAGAATATTAAAGTTAAACCCTACACATATGGATGCTTCAAAATATACAAAAATGGAGTGTTGATAAAATTCATCTAATATCTATCATACACCACTACTATTTTGTATTAGACCAGGATATTATAATAGGTTCTACAGTTAAGGAAGGAAGGCAATGCCAGGACCACAGCAGTAAATTTCAATAGCAAAACTACAGATCTAAGCTTCAACCACAGGAGCAAAAAGCAAAGCAGCACAACAACAAGCAAAGCAGCACAACAACAAGGAAAGCAGCACAACAACAAGGAAAGCAACACAACAGCAACCGAACTATCCCTTGTTTTCTAAACTATTACTATTACTTATACCTCATTCATACTACGTTCATTTTGGCCCGCTTGACCACGCCTCTGCAAATCATTATCAAAGTGTCAATGTAGGTATTGTTATGGACAAAGTTATAAATTCAGATTTTTAGCAATTCAAAAACCTTTACTAGCCACATGTAGTTTGTATAGCATTTACTTAATGATAACATTTTACATGTATTATTGGAATATCATGGGATGAGAATTCACACACATAGCTTTTAACTTACTCAAGGTCTGCTACCATACGGCAGTGACGGGTTGGCCGTGGAGTGTCATCGTCGGAATCTGATAAGGGAATTGGACTTGGGGAACGGCACCTCTTCCTTCCTTGTTTCCGCTTGTCCTCCTGAAAAAATTCAACAAGAATTTGGGATTAAATTCAAAGTGTGATTACATGTGTGTGATTATTTATAATTCATCTCTTAATGTAAGATGCTGAATAGATGTAGACTTAGTTCAATGCACACCAGTCAAATAAGTCAAAATGGCTTTTTAAATGTCAAATTTCTTACCTCGGGAGGTTCCTCCTCATCAGGCGAGGACATGGACACGGGTTTGTATTTGACCGGCTTCTTCTGGCCTTTCGTCTTGCCAAGGCCCTTCCCCTTTGACGTTATGCTTCTCTTGGGAGCCTCCTTTTGTGCTGGTGTTGAGCTGGCCTTACCTAGTCGTCCCCTCCCAGGTGTGAACAGGGCCACCTGAAACAGAGAATAATTAGTTCCATATTTTCAAAATTTCATGCAGTAGTGGTAAGAGGAACAACACGCCACGTTCAATCACCTTATTTTCAAAAAATGAAATCATGTGTGTGTCTCATGGATCTCAAATATTAGAAGGTAAATGATGGAACTACATTACCTGTAGACGGGATGTATTGGGGGTTGAGGTTGTGTCACGGCCTTCCTGTGATGTACCTGGTTGCGGATCATCGTGCACTGCAGCTTCTCCCAGTTTGTCCCGTAGACACTTCTTTGCAACTCGCAGTCTGGTAAGCTCCCTTTCGTGCTGCTTCTGTGCTTCCGTGTGAGCTGCCTTCATTTTCTCTCTACTCTGCTTCTTGCGAGAGGCTTCATCTGCATTGTGCTTGTCCTCCCCCTTCTTTTCCTTAGACCGTTGTCTGGCCTCTTTCGATATGACCTTTCGATCCTTTTTCTGGTCCGGAGGCAGCGGCTTCCGGCCCATCTTCTTAAAATACAAGGAATGATTACCATAAGAACGAGTTGTATCAAAGTAAATTATGCAGTATTATACTCATAGGGCTTGATAAAGTTGAAATTGAAGTATGTAGTGGGGATAAATCAACGTTACTATCAAATACTAGTACCATAGGGGCATATTGTATCAAAATATGGGGGGTCTACACCGAGCCTTTGTGATGGTTTGGATCGAAAATGTGAAATTGTAACGTCCGGTACCAAAATGATTATTGCCCCTGACATGGGTAAAACAGTCCTAATGTATGGAAATTGTGGCTGGGCTACCTCTAAATATATTCTACTTACATGGAAACACAGGATTGCCAGCATATCACCCCTAATTTACCACATTTTGGGGTATTTTCTAATTTCCGAGACTTACGGTAACGTCCGGTACCAAAATCCATTTTGCTCGTATTTCACCCACCAAATGAATATATATTGTGTTTGTAATACTTGGAAGAGGTAGGGGGCATGCCTAAGAATAACAAAATACAGTAGAACATCATTTCAAGCCATATTTCTGGTTTCGGTGAGGGTTAAACGGTCCAAATCGAAAAGGTAACGGACGTTACATGAGTCTGTACTACAAAAAAGGTAGAATTTCTATCAAATCAGGTTCACAAACCACCCCAAGCAATACACACGGCTCCATTCTTTCAATTTACACCACTAAATGCAAGATTTGATCCAAAACAACGAGAGTGTAAGCATTTTGGTGCGCCGAGAATTTTGGTACCGGACGTTACCGTTTGACATCGAAAACATACGGACATAGTCTGGGGCTTGCCCGGTGCAAAATTCTCGGCTGACACCGACAATGCTGTGTTATTTTGATGGATTACGTCCATATCAATCAAAATATAATCAATTCAACCACCTATGATACATAATCGATACACAAACATCCTTTTCTATTGCGATCGGGGGCTTAACTCACCTTTTTTGGGGTTTAGAAGAAAGATTTTGGAGGGTTGTTTTGGGAAAATCTTCATAAACTTGTTGTGGTCTGACGCGGAATTAACTGGGTTAAAGTTCCCGGATGTAGGTTACAACCTCCGGTCGTCTGACGTCATTTGACAGCGTCTTCTTTCCCGCCCTGATTTTTTAGGTACCGGACGTTACACGATTCATATTTTGTGTATCGAAGCAAGTTTGGAGGGGTACGGGGGGATTATGGATATTCTTTTGGTTGACGATTGAAGAAAATGATGTTTTGAACATAGTTTGATCCGAAAAGAAACTCAATTTGTACTTATTTAGCTGTGAGGGACAAAAATGTAAATGTAACGTCCGGTACTTTTATCAGAATTATTTTACATGGGTGGCTCTCACACGGAGGCAAATGCCAATACACACACAATTTTTTCAGGATATTTGGTGGGATGGACAATATTCCTATGGGTAATAACAAAATATTTGTTGCCCCTTTTTTCACTGAGCTATTTACGATTTAGATTTTGGTACCGGACGTTACAAATTATACTTTTCCATATTCCGAATCACCTGAGGAAAAAAATACACTTACTAAGATGTCCAAACATCCTGGAAATGATACCTGTGATCATATAGGATACAAAAAGTGACATTGGGATACTTCAGGAGTTCTTTATTCAACACAGTACACTTGTAAAAATTACAAAAATTACAAAAACCACAATTTTGGGCCTTTTTTCGACTTTAGCGGGTCGCAACTCTGGGAATTTTCAACTAATTTCAACAAATCTTGGTTTTTCTGAAAGCCCTAAGTGTTTTCTCCCAAATGAGACCATGGAAGACAAGATTGGTTCACAACTTTTTATTCCAGAGTCATGAGAGTCCAAAATGACCTCAAAAACACCAAATCTACTGGTTTCTGGCGACTTGACCCATATATGTAGGGTATGGGCTAGTAGTATATGGAAACAGGGGAACTGTACAGGGTACTGGAAAGTAGCATATATATTGAAACATGGCATCTGTGTAGGGTATGGGTTAGTAGTATATAACAGAGGAGCTGTACAGGGTACTGATAGGTAGCATATTAAAACAGGGCATCTGTGTAGGGTATGGGTTAGTAGTATATGGAAACAGGGGAACTGTACAGGGTACTGGAAAGTAGCATATATTGAAACATGGCATCTGTGTAGGGTATGGGCTAGTAGTATATAACAGAGGAGCTGTACAGGGTACTGATAGGTAGTATATTGAAATAGGGCATATGTGTAGGGTGTGGGTTAGTAGTATATGGAAACAGGGGAGCTGTACAGGGTACTGGAAAGTAGTATATATTGAAACATGGCATCTGTGTAGGGTATGGGCTAGTAGTATATAACAGAGGACCTGTACAGGGTACTGATAGGTAGCATATTAAAACAGGGCATCTGTGTAGGGTATGGGTTAGTAGTATATGGAAACAGAGGAGCTGTACAGGGTACTGATAGGTAGTATATTGAAACAGGGCATCTGTGTAGGGTATAGGTTAGTAGTATATGGAAACAGGGGAGCTGTACAGGGTACTGGAAAGTAGTATATATTGAAACATGGCATCTGTGTAGGGTATGGGCTAGTAGTATATAACAGAGGAGCTGTACAGGGTACTGATAGGTTGTATATTGAAACAGGGCATCTGTGTAGGGTATGGGTTAGTAGTATATGGAAACAGGGGAGCTGTACAGGGTACTGGCAAGTAGTATATATTGAAACATGGCATCTGTGTAGGGTATGGGCTAGTAGTATATAACAGAGGAGCTGTACAGGGTACTGATAGGTAGTATATTGAAACAGGGCATCTGTGTAGGGTATGGGTTAGTAGTATATAACAGAGGAGCTGTACAGGGTACTGATAGGTAGTATATTGAAACAGGGCATCTGTGTAGGGTATGGGTTAGTAGTATATAACAGAGGAGCTGTACAGGGTACTGATAGGTAGTATATTGAAACATGGCATCTGTGTAGGGTATGGGTTAGTAGTATATGGAAACAGGGGAACTGTACAGGGTACTGGAAAGTAGTATATATTGAAACATGGCATCTGTGTAGGGTATGGGCTAGTAGTATATAACAGAGGAGCTGTACAGGGTACTGATAGGTAGTATATTGAAACAGGGCATCTGCGTAGGGTATGGGCTAGTAGTATATGGAAACAGGGGAGCTGTACAGGGTACTGGAAAGTAGTATATATTGAAACATGGCATCTGTGTAGGGTGTGGGTTAGTAGTATATAACAGAGGAGCTGTACAGGGTACTGATAGGTAGTATATTGAAACAGGGAATCTGTGTAGGGTATGGGTTAGTGGTATATGAACACAGGGGAGCTGTGCAGGCGCTAGTTAGTAGTATGAAAACATAGGAGCTGTGCAGCATGCTGACTAACTAGTAGTATATAGAAACACGGCATCTGCATCTAAGGGAGACTTAGTAGTCCACATAAGGAAATGAGAAATAATGTATGAGACCGTTTTGAACACATAGGGAACACAGTAGGTTTATTTCAGAACATATTCTGTTATTCTGGTCTATCACATACATCGTATTTCATAATGAATATTGATCATCTAACAGTCGCTTCATGCAGTGCGTATTTACGCTACCTTGTGAGCATATCCCCAGGAAGCTTTTAACATTAAGGGTCTGTAAATTGGAGACTGTGAACCATTTGTCTCATCATTATTCATGCCCCAGCAGGGATAATAAGAGGGCACCGCACACTGTTTCCTGTGGCTAAGGGGATGGTGACTTGAGAACCCTGTCAGTCAGCCAATAGTGGTAATCGTCCATTGGCTTGGTAGGTCTTAACTTCAAAGGCCTTACAGCATCTTTAGCATGGGAGAGAACGTCTCCTCACTACTAGGACAGTCTCTCTGCCAAGGACCTACATGGAAGGTATCCACAGAGATTTAGTAATTGTACGCACTCATCAGAAGGACAGCAGCTGTGGAATGTTAAAAACAAATGATCGCACTAGAACTTCAAACTATATTTCTCCTGCACCACGGAGTTACCTTAATGGAAGTCTTGATGGCATCTGCAATGATTAGAATGACTGTTTACTGGTACATTAGTGCCTCCTCAGGATGTTGACTTTTTCCAACGTTGCTCGCAAAGGGGACAATTATGTTTAAGTCGGTGACACGTTAATGGGTTAGTGTCTACATTTGATATCTTAATGTGGAGTTAACCTTGACTAGAAAGTGCCCTGAAATGGTTGACATCGCACAAAGCTATTTTCTATAATCAACGTTGGGGAAGGGATTCTGTGTCAAGGTGGCTTAATCACAGAGGATGCCCACAGTTGTCAAATATCACAGGGGTGGCGAGCACTAGGGATGCTGGAGGAGTGGTGGCTATATTAATTGGGACGTGATATTAGGCGCCGAGCAGGGAGATATTACGCCGTGTCAACACACTGTGGTGACAATCATCCCTGTGGGGGGTGGCCTAGGATCGGCAAGTCTGCCCTCTGCCAGCAGGCCCTAGGGCAGCCTACACCCCTTATCTGACACTCACCATGCCGCCAGCCGCCCACTGGTCAGCCTGATATGGGCGCCAGCGTTTTGATCAGCGCCGACTGGAACACGGGAAGCAATCTATTCTGTGGCCAGGTCAGGTGGGCCGCTTTATCAAGTACGGCGGCTAGCGACACGGACCACGTCTCTACCCTGCCCTTGTCCCACTTCCGCCAGTCAAGGCGAGGACATGTTTAGTACCCTCCCCATATCCTTTTTCTGTGTGCTTGGCGGTCTGTGTGGCTTCTCTGCCTAGCTTTACCTATAATATTCCGTTAACTGCCCCATATTCCTGTCCTGCTATGTCCTCCTTCCGGTGTAATGCACTCATGTATTAAGATTATTTTAGTGAGCGAGACATCAGATGCATAAAGCCTTAAATATAATGTTCTATTTTACCAACAACAAAAAATAATTTATGCTGCGAAAATAGGGATTCTAACGTAGGCTTTCGTTATCCTTTATCATTCTCTATTCAACCCAAGGTTTCAAGGACAGTTGACTGAATGTCCTACCTTTATCTCCCCCTCCCAGTGTTTCCTATTCTTACGTTTTCCCCTTCACCTGCTCTATGACGCGCCAGCTACTTATGGCACCGACAGTCCCTGGCCTTACGGGGACAGGGGGTAAGCTGATAAGGACTCATGCACAGATGCTCAAAGCTGCTCATCACCAACTCGACACTAGCTTTTCCTGTCCAAACTCTCACAGCTGGTCGTGGACTAACAATGCTTCCTTGTCTATTCTCACGCTTTTACTTGGTTTACATCGAGAGTCCACTTGGCCTCTATCGCAGCAATTTACATAGGAAATGTATGGCTCATTCACCGGCAAAAGGTCAGGTGGACTATTGGTCTTAGGCAGATAACATAACATGAGAGTCCACTTGGCCTCTATCGTAGCAATTTACATAGGAAATGTATGGCTCATTCGCCACCGAAAAGCCAAGTGAACTATGGGTCTGACGCTTTGCATAACTGCCATGTTGCCTCATAAGTTTCATACAGGGATGACTGTGGATTAATTCACTTATACCCATAGTCAACTAGGCCTCTGTCGCAGACATTTATATAGGAAATGTATGGCTCAATCGCGTGACAGAGGCCAAGTGGACTATGAACTTTATTCCACATTTCGGTAGAATGTCTAAACTTTGTGTTATTCAATGCGTAATACCCATAGTCCACTTGGCCTGTGTCGCCATTTGTATGGCTCATTCGTGCGAATGAGACCAAGTGGACTATGGGTGTTACAAAATGGAAGCTCCCGAAACAAAAGAATCGCAGGGAGGCAAGCATAGTTACTAATGAAGAGCCTTAACATGTGGCTTCTAGACTCCACACTAATTAGTACAACATTTAGGACAATATCAACCTTATTAATTCTGATTAACAGAAGGGAGATTTGCATTTTGATTTTGGCTTTTAGCGCTGATTCTCAGTTGAGGACAGTCGGACCACCATGTGGCACTCTGAAATGAATTCAATATAGGCTTCTGCATTAATAACTGAAGAGTGAAGGATTTGATAAACAATTATGTAGCCAGACTCCTACAAATGAATTTGGACGAGTTTTCTATCCACTTAAGAATAATCATTTTTCATTATAAAGATCCCAGCTACAGGCGGGACCCTAAGAATCCTTTGTTTGCAATAGGCCGTGGCCAAAGCAGCTCTGATGTTCATTTCGAATTCTAATTTCGCTGGGGAAATGACTCCTTCCTGCTTCTCTCATTAGGACGGTTCTTTGTCTGTAGAATCATATTTTACTTCGAGTGAGGGTAATTTTTCATGAGGGAGAAGCAGGTGGGATGGGACCAAAGGCCCCCGCCGCCAACCTCTACAGAGCAGCTGCAGGCAGTGGAAGAGCTGCTCCCGCTAACACAGTTTTAGAGCAGGTCTGTAAAAGGTTCTCAATGGAAGAGCCGTCATTAGGCTCACCGCCACGCTCTCTCCGTAGGACGCTGGCTTTGATTAAGGCAACACGGAAATGGAATGATAACCCCCACAGCCATTAGATTCTATTACAGCGAGGGTATCCAGATTAACCAAAGCTGCTGCGCTGTCTCTCAATGTTGACAGGTTTTTAGCTCTACGTCCCTCCCCCCACTCCACTACAAGAGACGACCATTCTGACAGGGGCCTTTGGTATCAATGCTGTTAATATGATTACAAATAAGGAGAGTGGGATTTTATCATGGCAGCTAACATAAAACGATGTAGAATTCTATGCCAGCCATATATGAATCGCGATCAGCTAACAATGCAACACCGATGATGATTCCATAAGCCATTTTTGCTCAAACATGCCCTTTTATGTTATACTCGTGTTATCTGCATGTATAACCTTTACTCGGTGTAACACCCCGTGGGGGCTGCTGGTTTATACACCCGGTGCCCTGGGCGTTTATCTCCATACACAATGCACATTAAGATACAATAGATGGTCCCTAAGTACCCCTGTTGTCCTGTAGGTAGCCAGTTAGGGCTCTCCTGGAGGCCCCTCCTGGTTAGACCTGGAGGGATGCAAGAGCTGAGGTTGACACACCGTACATCGTGTGTGACAGAGGAGGCTTGCCACGGTCGAGATGCTGAATATTTCATGGTCCAGTGGGCATGATGGATGGGCGAAGTACACATGCTGTAATCACCAAGTGTTAGCGGACAATGCCTCCCCCCCCCCAAGGGACCTAGATCCCATACCTTGTTTCTCTATATAGGAATCTGGCAATTGTGCCGGTCAGCAATCTGCGCTCTGCTATACAATTGTACATGCGACTTCCCTCGCCAATGTCCCATGCAGCTTCACAACTTTTCCTTTTGTGTAATGCGTAATAAGCAGCTGCACCAAGATATATACTCGATCTTCTTAAATGTGTCTCATGTCACCTTTATATGCGTGAAGTGGCATCTAAAGCTTGATGGATTCAATGGTGTTTACAGGCACTTTGTGCACTTAATTCTTATGTGATGTATGGGTTCAGGGTTGTTGTCAGATATATTGCCTATTCCTCGCGTGTGGACAGGGCCAAGCTGCAGGGGTCCCCAGCTGTGTGACAGGGCAAATAAAGTCCAATTTAAGGACAATCTACGCCAGCCAAAAGCCAGCATTGATTGCTCGGGTCCATATTTGCCCAGATGTTTCAAATAGACGCCGATAGCGATGGGAATTTTATTTCTCCTTCACGAGGAATCAATTAGAGAGAACGCCTTTCCCGGAGAGTGTTTGTAGGCAGCCAAATCTTCATCGTAATCAATACTCTGGCTTTTTGACGACATCGCTTAAGTGAGCCCTAGTGAAGCAGCCTCCCCCACCCCCACACAGTGTTTCACTCCCAACTCCTTCTCTCCCTCTCCCCTCCACTTCCACTGTCTACGCTTCGTCTTCGGCCTAGCGAGACTCTGATTGGCTGGGTACCTCGATCTCATAAATCCACACTCCATAACCACGTGACAAGCCCTGATAGATCCCTCTGCCGGGTGCTAGGCGGGAACAGGAGTCCGTACACCCCCTCTCTTATATCCATTGTCTCTGCACACTAAAAATAAAGGCCTCAGTATTTCATTAACCCCTTTTGCCTTTTACACATTCCATGTTTTGGTAGTCCTTGTTTGCTAGTCACATTTTCCCAGGAAGGTCTGTAGATGCTAATTGGCAAAGATGGATTTAACACTGTTCTCTGTAGGTATTGATGAATTAACAAAGTGAGGCCTAGTAGAAGCGCTAATAGGGAGCATCAGTTTCAACCCCGATATTAAAGGTCGCAAAGCAGTAATCGCATTAATTAAACTAATCTAGGATTGTATGAGATGCTAGCTCACCTAATTTTCATTTCAACATCATTGCATATTGATGTTGATTGACTACATCGTCTACATATTAATTGGGGTATTCAAGGTTTGCAATATACACACAGGCAGTTCATAGTAAAGTACATCCGACTCGCTGCTTGATTAAATATAAATGGGCATGGATGGCACCCGTGGTATAAATAATTAATATTGTGTGTGACACATTACTCTTAGAAAATAGGGTTGTTAATTCAATGATGGTGGTTGTCTTAAAACAATAGAGGTCTTCCTTGCACGTAAAGGAAGGCATCAACTCAGGATTCTCTCCATCCATCTCGATTAGAAGGTGGATTCTAACAGGTGTTACACAATGTACACTGCTTTTTGTTTCCTTTATTACTACCTGTTCAGCTGTTTGCTGTTCTTTGTCTCTCAGGGACGATTCTGTGGTGTTCTATTATTGTTTCCGTAATGCCTCTCCGGTCCACTTTATATCAGTCTTGGCTAGAGAGACGTTGAAGGCTGTGATTGAAGAAAAGCCTTACCAATAAATGTCACTTTAAGATAATGGGAAGGCGCCGCTGGCTGAGAAGAGAAGGAAGCAGTTACGTGTGAAAATACAATCGTCGCAGTGGGAGCTGTGCCCTGATGTAAACAGAACCATCTGCTATTACCGGACACGCAGATGTTAAAAAGAGTCTGGGGAAGTGGAAAGGCCAAAGGTGACTCCTGAGGATAAAAAGTTTTGATGTTCCGGTCTATAATAGGTGCAGCCGAAAGAGTCAGGTGATTTTGGTCAGCGCATGGTCTCATCAGTGTTTTTGTGTGAATAGATGTACCACAAGGCATAAGAACAGTGTATGCTGATACTCTATTTGATTGATTATAAATAAAATTTTACTAAAGTAGATTTTATAAATGCTAACAAACAGACAGCATTCGTCAAAATATGATTCATATGAGGTTGAATTTCTGCTATATACAGATCCAGCAAGTCCATTGTCCACAGCATTTTTTGAGCTATGTATTGCACCATACACAGCAAGGTGATAGGGATAGCTCTTTGAAAATTAAAATGGACAAAGTGTCCATGAATATTGAATTACTGGTGATTTTACAAGGAATTTACACTAATATTGAAGGAATTATGGCCATGTTGCTGGATCTTACATTGCCCTAAATTTTATAGATACATGTGATAATCATCAAAAATCTAAATAAATGCTTTCAGCCCCATTTCATATATTTTGTCTGTGTCATCTAACAGCATAATAGTATTGGTTCAAGGTAGATCAAATGTGAAATTTGGGTGTGTGACATAGTGAAAAGTACAAATTTTAGTGATTTTTTAAGGACAAACCCACTAAAAATCATCCAAATCTGTAAAGTAAAAAAAGCACTTGTAGATCTTGATGTCTACTGTACACCTATGACTTCTGAATTGATTAATTGGACATGAGGGATTTTCTATAACAGTGTGACATGCAGTGAAAGTTGAGACCCCTAAAATGAAAATTGCCCATATATAGAAAGAGAGAGAGAGAGATAGAGAGAGAGAGAGAGAGAGAGAGAGAGAGAGAGAGAGAGAGAGAGAGTGTGTGTGTTTCTATAAAGGGCATACTTGTCACAAAGCAAAACTTGCAGACTTATAATGATAAAACGATTCTATGGGATGACAAAGAATACAGCTAAAGCGGGTATTCCACTGCCGTCGGTCAACTGGAATTTTGCTAATCCGATTATTTTTGATTATGTAAAAGTATAGAAAAAAATTAGTCGAATTAAGCGGGTATTCCACTGCCATCGGTCGGACGAGTTTTCACTAATCAGACCGATTTTTTCTATACTTTTGCATAATCAAAAGTGATCGGATTTGCAAAATTTCGGCTGACCGACGGCAGTGGAATACCCGCTTTAGTGAAAACTCAGCTTCAAAATATGATACACCCTCCCTGTATGTGAAAGTTAAGGATGCATTATTGACTCACAATTTGTTCAGTGCCTGATGGGTATGATTGTGAAAGTAGTACTTCAAATTTGGTTAGACAATTGGAGAGGAGAGGAGGGAGGGAAATGTTTTATCAGATGATTACCCCCCCCCCCACGTGCGATTCACTGAGCTCCAAGTACTCATTCAGTAGTGTGTGGTATGTATAAGAGTGTTGGCCACTCATTGAAGACCATCTCCTTTGCACATAGATTCGACTACCTCCTGCTTTGTGTCAACATACTGAGAACCTGAAAACACATGGCTAATTTGCATAGGGTCCTATGTGTATTGGGTGGCAGATAGCCCAAACATGGGTAAACAATTGTGCTTTCACTGGGTGATTGGTTAATCTAGTAGGAGTACCCCTAATAGAGTTGACCTATGAGTATATATAGGTAGACTTAAAGGTACCCTCACTTAATCAGGGGCACATTGTGGGGGCATTGAGAAAATACATTTTTGGGAAAAAGCAGCAAATAGATCACTATAATATCTACAGGGGGCAGTACTAACCAAGATGGCTGAAGCAATATGGTGGTCATACTTTCCAACACTATTCCCTCTATACACCACACACCTGCTTCAAGAGTGTAGAGCCCAGTGGATTGCACGTGATCACCCCTGTAGCAGTTAACACTAAGAGGACATCCACCAAGGCCATCAGAACTTTATCACAGAGGTGCAATTCTCAGCCACCACATAGTATCTATGGATACGTTGTTTTGCGATAATAACTATATGCCGACTTGATTCCTGGCGAGTTGGTGTTATATATGTGCATACTGACGATGAGTGTTAGCAAAGCAGAACACAAAATCCCGGAGGCTTGTGCAACTACTATAGATCTGCAGTTTTAGATATGGATCATGTTGTATGCTGTGCTCTTTTAGAATAAGCTGACAAATTATTTAAGGTCTATTAAAACATTTCAGCCTTACATGCTTCATTTTGATAGGTGTCGATGCCGTGTGTCTCGTACCTGCAATAGCGACTACTAGTTTTATGGCTGCATTCAGTCCATTTTTAACTGAAAGTGCTGATTATTATTAGCACTTGGCTTCCCTACCACAGGCACTGACATGATATCAGTGAAACAGGTAGGATATGCTCTGTTTTATTCGAGACCAGCAGTAATGAAGTTGCAAAGGTAAACGACCTTGACTAGAGAGGAGTGGGAATCATTAAATACGATAAGATTAGCTCTGTTATCTGGCAGTTAGGAAGCTGGTCGGAGGCTATCATCTCCCACCATAGTGGAGGGATGTTGAAGGTAAAGCCCACGGACACCGACCTTACTTCACTCACACCATGCTAAACAGACCCCGTTACCCTGTTATATCTCTACCCAAGTCCCTAACAACAAACAATGTCCTCGCCCTAGTCACAGTAAAGTGGATCTCACAAACCGCTCTTTGACCTGAGTAATTTGATAGAGCTGCTCCCGACTCCGCCCAAATCCCATAGTCGTGTTGTCGCGAGCGGCTCTGGATGTTCTCACTCAGTCTCGCCGAGGAAGATTTATAATGTTTGGACAGCCACAGGATCCATACGTCGGCCACCGGTCTCCAGCCAAAGAGCCAAGGGCGGAGGGAGGGCGGTGCCTGACTTGTGCCTTCTTTATTGGATAATTTCCCCTAATGATCTCCGAGTAGAGGGGGCTAGCCCATGGAAGCTGGCAGGTTGTTGGATCGGGCGGCGGACGGCGGGCGAATCTAATATGGGCAGGTTGTAATCAGGGGTAGGCAGGCCGTGGCCATTGATCCTCAAGCTGCCCTTCTAGAGCAGCTTAGAGCAGCTAGGAGCAGCTCGGGGCCAGGCCGAATTTCCTAAGGATCAGGCCCCTGGGCGACACAGCTAACTCCTGCTCAGGCAGTGCGAACACGTATGCTGCTATTTACTGGGTCTGGTCTAGTGTGAGTGGCTATAGGATATTAACCCAGCCTATCCGTATGGTACCAGTAGTGCTCTACATATCATTGTATAATTCTTAAGATCTAATAATGTAGATAGAGTTACTGTTTATAGCATAACTATGACCAGGACAGCATAGGGAGGGCTTCACTCCCGCTCTTTGTGACAGCCGATCTGAAAAGAATCCAGATATATTTCGATGGTCTCAAGTATATTCCAATACATGTCATTTTACTTACAGATCATAAAACAGTGTAGACCTTTATTGAGAGACAAAAGATCATCAAACTATTTGAGTGTTCAATACCTGTGGTGCATTCACCTGTATTACCAAAATAGGTACATATTGAAGGGGGTAACCAGTCAACACTTCTTGTGTGTCGTGAGTTAGCTTTGACAGGCAGCACCAGAGCCCCACTAATTATTTAATGAGATTCAATCTAACAAATTCGATTTGGATGAGGGCCGTGGAGACTCCTCTCGGAGTGGTTTAAGATCCTAGGGGAATGAGGCTGCACCTGGATACCTAGACTGACTATAGACTATAGTCCCAGCACCTTGCTCTAAAATAGTACTCATAACGTACATGTGATAGTATAGGAGAAGATGGACTCATAGACTCGGTTATTGGGGTTCAGTTAGCAGGCTGGGTAGGGGTTGTATATATTTTTGGGTCGTAGCCACTGCTGCAGGAGAGGTACGTATTGGGCTACCTCTGGAGGTTAATTCAAAACAGTGCTAATTTACCACTGTTTTGAATTAACCTCCTGATTAACTCTTGTATTACTCAGGTAGGGACGGGTTTTAAAAGAAGAGATACTAGACATTAGTAGGTAGAGTGTGTATAGTTCCAGCACGTTAGTCAGATATTGGGTTTTAGTGCAGGAGGGTGTACATTTATATTAGTCGGTGGAACATAGCCTTCATTTAGGGTTGTGCTTTTGGTGAGATATACTATTATATAAATATATGAGGATTCCAATGGCCACCCTAATGTAAAGGCATTGTTGATATAACACCTGTGGACCTTACCTATCAAACAGTTGGTGTAGGGCTGCAATTTGGTTGAATTTGAATTATTACACTATATTAAGAACTGTCAATTTAACACCTACACATCACTGCTGAACCAGCACATGTGATCTATGGTACATTGATGTAATATTGACCAGTCAACTGTTTGAGATTGGGTTGGTTTGAAAATCGAATCAGTAATCAGAGATTTGTTTGATTGATAATGGTTAGATTGTTTAATGTTGATAGGCCAACAATGACTCAATAGTATTTTCTAGTGTTGACTTCAATGCTGATATATCTACCTAGTATCATATTACGTTGAAACAGTTGTGGTTGCCAATGTTGAGGTGGCTACATTGAATCTATGTTCAAAACAGGCTCATCGACAGTATCAACATCCCAGCAATGATGTGCCTTTGGTGGATTTATCTGCGCCAATAGATGCAATGCATATGAGATTTGAACATTGTATCTGGATTGATTCCAATGCAAACCTGATGCATTGTATGCAAAGTCTATGCTACCTTGACACTGTATGCCCACCGGGATACAGCAGGTAATCACGAATGTCTGAGGAGTGAGGTCTATTATTAATGCTGGTGAGATATATCTCACTTACACCCATAGTCCACTAGGCCTCTGTCGCAGAAATTTATATAAGAAATGTGTGGCTCAATCACGCGCCAGAGGCCAACTAGACTATCGACATAACATCAATAGTCCACTAGGCCTCTGTCGCAGAAATTTATATAGGAAATGTATGGCTCAATCACACGACAGAGGCCAAGTGGACTATGGGTGTAAGACACCAGATATGAGATAGGGTCTTGCTCACGACATAGGTCTGAGGGAGAGGGAGGTACATATATATTAGTAGTAGCATTACCACACTCCCACTCGTGTGCATTCGAGCATATCCAGTGTACTATTGGTACTCCCACATGGGCCTTTTTTCATTACCCTGACAGATATTCCCTTCAAATCCTGTCACCTGGGGTTTCTATGTGATGTCATAGGTTACCACGATCATTTTTGCTGATGAGATAAGGTCTCTGGCATCATTTTAGTATACTTGCTTTTGAGAAGAATTTAACCAAAAATGAGCTACAAAATATGGTAAGCAGAGAAAGTGAGTTTTCTTTAAATTGCTCAGAAACCTGTGCTTGTGCCCTCTTTTTGTAATATCCATTTAATAAAATATATATCAATAGCTTTCACTTCATATATAAATTGTGTATGTGAGTTGATATTAACCCTTGTGGCATTGCAAGTGTTTGCAGAAAGTGTTTGCCCACAGGTAACAACCCTGTGACATAGAAACAATTATAGTGCTCCACTGCGCTGGCCTACCACCCAACTGCAGGAGGGGGGGCCATGTATGAGGGCCCTCCTATGGGGCTTTAGCTCCAATACATGGCACATTCTCAGGGTCCATATTCTTAAATGATTTCGGTTCTATTCCGGATAGAGACAACATTCCAGTGGTTTTATGATCCCTGCAACGTTGTGCATCAGCCCAAATAGATATAACAAAGTTTCCATTTATTTTGAAATGAAATGTAGTGATATTAACCAAAGCCAATAAAACATAGGTGGGTTCCTAAAAGGGAATACACGTAGAGTCGCAAATTTTAGTATTAGTCCTCAGATATCACCATCTCCCTCTCACACTCGTGTATTGCACACGAAGGCGTCCCTTGATCGGCTAGCCAAGACAAATAACTGGCGCCTTTGAAGAAAATTCCTTTCTTCAGATCGTGTCCTCCAACAACCATCTTAAGCCGCCATCTAAGATGACCGATGCGTGAGGGGACCCATTTCGGGTGGTAGATCATGTGCCAGAGGCAGGGATTGGGTAGAACGTAGGGCCACAGGGGGTGTACGAAATGGAAGCTGGCTAATCGCAGGCTTGGATGCGGGCTTATCACAGCCTAGTCGTTGATTTTGTCTGTCAGTGAGCTCGTGTCTTTATTTTCATGGGTTAACTTATTATGGTACAACATTTTTGTCTCAAGTCAGAACTACATGTTGTATTCTATTCATAATGTAAATATGCATACCACAAAGGTATATCGCTATATTTCTATCACGCAATATAATCTCTTTTTATAGTGAATAGGCCCCACCTTATTCTATTATCAATCAGCATATATGTAGAGGTATTGCTTTAATAACGTTATTGATCTGCATCGGAGCGCAATGAAAGTGATCGTATACAACGTGCATTAAGCGGTTGTCTTATAACATTTTGTACATCATTGCAATTAGGTATTACATATTCACCTTATTTACCCTTCATTTCTCCACATGTTCAAGAAAAACATGTTCAATATTGGGCCATTAATCGTACTGCGAGGGTAACTGGTGGGCAATACATATTGTACCACATCGTGTTCTTAACCGTATAGCCTCCTGAAAGGTAGGAACGCTTTTCTTTGATCTCCAAGAAGCTACGTGACCAAAAGGACCTTGTTGCCATGCACATGTGTCGTTGTGGCTTAATAGCAAGGCGGGAGGAGTGTGTCTGTGTTGTTGGGGTTATATACAGGAGGGATGGGCCGCAAAACATCAGGGCCCTCCCACAGGCAATGGCCAAACCGTCATAACGGCGGCGGATCTTGGCATAGGTAGCCGACCGGAAAGGCAGTGCCCCCAGTTCAGCCTCACAGACCGTTTGTTGCTGCCGCTAGGGGAGACAGGAGGGGCAGAGGGCAACGGAGACGCCGGCCGTCGATGTCGACTCCAGGCAAGCTTGAAAAATGAACTCCTTTGTCTCAGCCGCCGTGCCCCGCCAGGCGGTCAGATGGGAATAACACTCCCAGTCAAAACCTGGACGCCGACCATACATCATTTACGGGGGGCAGACACACCACACGTACTTAAAAAGTGAAAACAAAGTGAAGAAATATTATTTCATTCCTGCGAACACGATCTTTCCTTTTCTGGCCGCCTGGCTTTCCTGAATGGCCACCCCTAAAACAGGGCTCAGTGAAGGCACGCCTGCAGCAGTGCTTTGGGCTTGGCTTTACTTTTGTTTAGCTTCTTAGCGCGCTTGGCCTGTGTGTGCAGTAATTTGTTTAGAATGTGATTTATGATTGAAATGACTCAGCAGTTGTCAAGCTTTTGAGCACGGTGTGACGGATGGGGCTGCCTGGCGAGGCCGTCCCGCCGTTACCGGGACCCAGACACGGCCGGGATGATACGGGACAGCCCCGGCCCCCCATAAGAGGATTAGCAGGGGCAATCCGTCTTTATTCTCCTTCCTCACGTACGGAAAGGGCCTTTAGATTATTCCATCAGAGCGATTAAAATTTACGTCAAAGCTACGCTACACATGCGTCAATCTATAGAGGGGGTACCGAATGTACACCCTACAACCTGATGATGGTATATCTACATGAACTCGCTGCAGTGAACCGTATCAACTACAGATATAGAGGCATCTGTCAACCCTGATAAACCCGTTATATTTATAGTAACTATGCACCCCTAGCTGTAGTAACTAACCCTCGGTGTAGGAACCTCTGTGTTGGTCTCTATAGACATGCAATGTTGCCTACCTTCTAATCATGATGATATACCCGATACATATTGTATAAATCAAGCTGTAATACCAATAGCTGTGTCATCACTCTTACACCATATGTTCAGCTCCAGTATATGGCAGCACTCTGGGCTGCTTAAACGAACGGCAAATGTTCTGGCATCTGATCAAAGAGTGCATGATGTCCGTGCGTCTGCATAGGGATGGGGAATGGGTGTGTTACTGATGTGGCTGCGAATAGTGTAGTAGCCGTTGACGTGGTCGATGGGCGGTGCACAATAAAGCCATGGCAGGAGCCTTTGAAATTGTCCACTCAATGCGGCAGGCATGCCAACAGGGTCACACGTCCTGGTCCTTCAGGTCGGAGGACCCTGCTTTGCTGTTTGGGGTCTCACGGTGCAGATTAGGTAGCCTTTCAGGGCCGGGCACACTGATTTCCCCAGATCTATCTAGTTGAATCCCCTGCACGATCCTAAACGTGGCACACGTGCACCACCCTCTTTACATCCAAGGCTTAGAGGCAGAATCAAGAGGAACCGTTTAGAGGGGCTGTGACATGTCCTCCCATTTCCTCCCCACATCTTTCCAACTGCCTCCGTTTATCGTGGCATCGTCCTCCAAGCCATGAAATAGAAAATGGATTTAATATTGATTTCTTGTTAATTCTGATCTTTGTTCGCATCGTGGCCTGCGGTCTGCGCCGTTTGTCGGTCAATAAAGGATAAAAGCTTCTCAGTGGTCCAAAGATGAGGTCTGAGATTGAATTTCAACTGTCAGAACAGCAGATAATAGAATGATGTATCTACCTTTTTAAACAATAATTATCAACATTTCATAATTATTTGACATGGAACCCTCTTATCTGTAGGATGTTGATTAGCTCGTCTTTTTTTTTCTGTCACTTTTCCATAGCTGAGAGCAGTTGGTGGGACACGTCGGTCTGAATAAAAGGATTAACCATTCATTACTTCAAACAATTTCTTTCAATTCCACCTTCTTTCAGTTCTTTGTTTTCCTCTCCAATACATCCGAGGCGTTTTTTCCTCCACCACTGATGGGTTAATGTGGTCCATTAGCGTACCAGCTTTTTCAGCCAACGGAAGAACTCAAGTCTATTATTGCTTAATTCTTATTCCTGAAAAAATTAATGCCCTTCGGCTTAGAAAAAAAAAGAATATTCCTCTTGCAGACATTATCCTTTTATTTTACATCAAAACATGATACAACAATTGTGTTAGTTATTTATATGAGATATCTGCATATATGCCTTTGTTAATAATTGTTAATTAAGTGTACTACTTTTCTATTGTAGGTGAGTAATCGATCTTGTATTATATACCTGTGTATATGGGATTAACATAAGCCATGGGAATATTGTGCTAGCGGAGAGAGTTAAGTAGTTAAGTATACGTTTACATATATATATATATATATATATATATATATATATATATATATATATATATACACACATCTTAACTGTCACAATAGCTATATGTAAAATTCTATAATATGCCATGGACAATAAATTCAACAGCTCCTTTTTAATTGCAGTTGAAAATAATATGCATATAATTTATAGAAAGTATGAAAGTAGTATATCAGCCTTCAGAACAACCCTGTCTAATTACATACCAGGCGACCAAACAGTGCTGCTGACGTCGATAGTCCACTTGGCATCTGTCGCGCGATAGAGTCATACATTTCCTATATCAATTTCTGTGACAGAGGTCTAACACCCATAGTCCACTTGGCCTTTCGGCAGCGAATGAGCCGTACATTTCCTATGTAAATTGCTACGATAGAGGCCAAGTGAACTCTCGATGTTAGACCCATAGTCCATTTGGCCTCTGTCGTGCAATTGAGCCATACATTTCCTATATAAATTTCTGCGACAGAGGCCTAGTGGACTATCGATGTTACACCCTGGGCCTTTGTCACAGAAATTTATATAGGAAATGTATGGCTCAATCGCGCGACAGAGGCCAAGTGGACTATCAACATAAATTAATCATTCTCTGATTTCAGTGAGTATAATGCGAACATGTTCTAAATGTATCAAACTACCACTTCTCAAAGTGATAAGCCACCAAACTGCTTACAATCCCATGAATCATGGCATCTTTTTACTTGGATAGAAATCTACTAAACAATCAGTCTCTTCCTCATATATAGACATTCTGATACCAGTCGGCGACCCCTTTATCCACCCTCACTCACCCTAGGCAATTCACCTGGGAAATCTATGGCTGTTTCTTTACCGTTCCTGCCCAACGGCCGCCCACCCCTAATAATGACCAATAACACAGCCTTTTCTCAGTCATTAATTGGACGTTGGTTCATTTCACGCGTTTGCTAGTACCTCTTTCCGTCCCAGTCCTTCTTTACAGCTGGTGGCTAAGGTGTAAGATATACCCCCAGGGAAAATGGTTCTTACTCCTGAGCTGCTCATGTGTCCCTATCTATTCGCAGTGCGAGCAACTCACAGCGGCGTTGAGCTGCTTCCCCTTCCAAGACCCTGGCCATGCGGTATCTCCGGCTGGTGCTGTCCCCCTGGGACTCAGTCAGCTTGTATCAAGTGTTAATGTTGGCCTGATCTATAATGGCACCTTATCATGGCCGCCCATGCCACGCGTATATCCTCCCAGGGGAACCTTTACCCACAACATCCTCCATAGTGTAGAAACCCAAGAGCTGCATCAGCTATATGGGATTACTGCCTGGAGAGCAGCTCAGCACGGGCTGAGGACATCCTTGTTTTCTGACGTCCTGAGCAAATCATCCACCTTGGAGCAGGATGTTAGAAAATAGCAGGTTGGTGGGAAGCTAAGCATGTGATCTCACCGATTCTATTCCCCTAAATTGCACCACAAGAAGCCCACCACTCGCTCTTGATGAAGGGAGTTATGGGTTGGGTTAGCAGATTTTGTGGAGCCGGTCAGTGACCTTACCCGGTAAATGCTTTTGCCCGTCGACGGTTGTACTCGAGAGCGGAGATAGAAAAAGATGAGGGTGCATCAAAGAGCTATTTCCTCAGTCTTTATATTGATTATGGGGAGGTAGAGAGGCCTCACGGTGGGCATAGATAGGGGCTGAATGTCAACTCCTTAGACACAACCAAAGGTCGGCAATTCAAGGACAAAAGCACCGGTAGTCGCCTGGCGGGTCATTTCAAGGTCATGGATTCCATTTGACCTGAGCAGTTAAAGTGAGTCAGAGGCAGAAATGAGGTCAATGCACATAATATCTAGGAAAAGGGTGAGATCTATACTGCCTATATCCGCCCAGGAGGTGCATCTGTTCAGTAACTATGAACCAAAGCACCTCCTTCTGGTTGTTAACGAAGTAATATATATTTTGAAGGTGATTCCACACCTTGTTGCCGGGCGCCGGGCAGCATGGGTCCGCCCCATGAGCAGGAATTAACGAGGGATAAAACAGGAGGAACGAGCAGACAGGGAGTTGGCACCTTGTTAGCAGTGGACTGAGGGTCCAGCCCTGTCGGGACTTAAAAAGAGGCACGATGCTGAATAAGATACCAGGGCGCAAATTGGTCTGCTGGGCCTAGTCTGCATCGGCCATGGGGTGCTGTCAGCGAACCTCAAAGTCTTTGTTAAGATGATAAGCCAGGGAGGTTCTTTCGTGGGTTTTCCTTCAAAGGACCTGTAGCAGTAAATAAATGACTTAATGTTAACCCATTTATTCTCTAACGGCACGAGAATCCAAAAACTGAGCCTGGTTTTCCATTCTTATTAGTGTTGCTCCCCTTTGTTGTGCCACTCTTAATGCTATGTTCAATATTACTAAAAGGGGGACTTAACCCACGCACGTACACGTTGACAAATGAGATTCCCTCAGTGAACGCTTCTACAGCACCACACTATTGTATCCGGCCTATAGAAAGGCAAGCAGGGACGTTTTTGGAGCGAGTTCCCATGAGAGTGTTTTTAAGTGTGGTTATAGGTGGTAGGACCTGCGGCCGGAAGTAGACTCGTGACGGAGCAGCTCGGGTGAGCAGGGTAGACAGTTTTGATCTGCCGGGGTGTTGAAAATGGCCTATGGTGAGCCAACCAAAAAAAGGTGTTCAGTCCATACCCTAGATATATACAGGCATATAGGGCGAATACTTGGGGTATCGATGCAGGACAAAGGTGTTGTAGGCCGAAAGGGACATGACATGGGGTGGGTGTTGTAAGTGCTTTTTGCAGTGAGGTGTTAGTAGTCAATCTTCATTGTCACGGTTTAGACCATGTATGTGCAGGAAATATGTCATGAGGGATAGGATGAGTGCCACATGGCTCACTCATGAAGGCGCTTAGAAATAGATCTTTACAGTAGAAAGATTACCTGCCTTGTGTGTTAAAAGTAGAGGAGGTAAAAGCTGCTTGGGAAGGCGGGAACCTGAATCAGCCAAGACCACAGCCTTTCTGCCATCACACACACCTTCCTAAACTCACCCCATTGCCTTTAAAAAATCTACCACCCTTGTCTTTGTCGTGCTGAGCAGACCGACCTGTCGGTGACAGAAGAAAAATGTCCTGCTGCGTTGATCAATAACTTGGGATGAAGGCACGGCCTAGATTGCGGTGGCGGTGGAGATATTGCTGGAGGTGGGTGGTCGGGAGTAATTGTTGGGGAGGCGGGAGAGGAAGGATTGGATATGGCTGGTCGGAGAGGGGGGTCTTGAGACAGGGGACCTAAAACAACGTTAAGATCAAAGCTTGGGCGTCAATGCGGCAGAACCTCTAATTCTAACTCTGATCCCGAAGTCTGCTATCAATTATGTCGTTAACTCCACCCCTAATGCCATCAATCGCTAACCTTGCTTATAAATCTTAATCCCAGTCTAACTCCAGAAGCCAATTTAATCCAGAACTAAATTGCCAATCCAACTTGTCAATATTTTTCTTATACCTGCTTATAGCTTTAGCAGTGTAAAGACATTTTTATTTCTAATCCATTTATTGTTCATATGTGCAGTTTGTTGTATTTGTTTTAAGCATATAATTCATATTCATGGTTTATCCGAACAAACAGTAAGTTTGTGATATAGGTATCCAAATACACAATATGATGCCTGATCCCTTACCATACCTATCAGCGCATAGATAAAAAAAATACGATTGTGCTCTGGCGTGTATGTGTGAGCAGCTCATGTCCGGCGTTGATTACATGTAGGGGTTGGGCCCCTGCCCCATGGATCCTTACTCTATGGTGCTGGATTACACAGAGAGAAAAATCACTGCTTGAGAGCGTGATACATGCAATTAGAACCAAGCAGAGTGTATGAGGGGTGGGGAGAGATAAGGTAGAAGGGTGCGAGTTGAGGTGGGGGGGGATTGGTGGGGTAGAGGGAGGGGGCAACGTCGTCAGGTGGCACAGAATGAACGATACAATGAGCGACTCCCACACACAGATCATGACCCTCCTGAGGCCTAAGCCCTGCAGGCAACAGAGGCACTGGAGGAGGTGGTGGGGGACATAAGGCTTCAGGGCATATAGGCTGAGGAGGCGTGTGAAGCGTGTGCACGGGGGATGATGCGTGGCAAGGAGTGGCAGAGCAGAGATTTGAGAGTAAGAGAGCATTCGATGGTATAGGGAATACCGTAGGGAAATTCTAGCCTGTAAACGAAGTGCGTGAGAATATCTGTAAGTAGGGAGCTTATGGGAGACAAAAAGGGGGTCTAGGTCTGCTAGCGCCAGTCTGATGTTAAGGATAAGGGTGGGGAGGTTTTTATTTTTCACCGGCATGTTGCACAGCTGCAGAGATTTGTCTGTGCGTATGTGGTGGGTATGTAGGTTAGATAATGGTGCCTGCGCATGATGCTGGAGTGTAATCAATGAGAAAGCCTGGAGGCGGCCTGCATGATCCCCACCCGACAAGTTGTCCACATTTGATACAAATTAATGTAGTAGCAAATGATGTCGGCTAGGGCGCCGCCAGCTGATTGATGGAGCAGCTCGGCACCTGGCCTCACCTCAGCGGAAGAGCAGCTCGTCAGGCGTGGGGCTGAGGTACTCCCCCAACCCCCCAGGAGGAGCCTGGAGGGTGATTATCACACGTTGCGCTTTGGCGATTACATAGCGCCGAGCACTACCAATCAGCACAGGTTGCTATGTCTAGACACCCCTCTCCTGACACTATATGCTTACATGCATATTGCCTGTACTCTGTACTATAATCGGACTTGATACTTCTACATGGATATTACCAATATATAATACACATTCGTAACCATAGTAATAATTCTATTTTGAGATGACAGTACAAGTAGAGGTTATTCTATATGTGCCACTTGTGCAGGTCCCTACAGTGCATATTAAATGTTTTACACATGCGAGAGTCGAAATGGAATAACAAAAACCTTTAGATTGAAAAGGATTTATAATAGCGCGAACATGTAAATTAAGTGTTATGTCAGTACACTATCCCTTCCGTCCCTCCAGGCAGTTCTTACATGTAATCTCACAGAATACATCAAGTATGATAAAGGCGTCACGCAAAGGCAAAGGTTATGGAATTTGAACAATGGCATGACTTGGACGGACCCATGCACCAGAAAGGTTCCGCTCGCAGGTAGGTGGGGGCCTCTTCTTGTGTGAGAAGTATATGAAGTTGAGCCTAAGGTTCAGGCAATTAGCACAGCTCTATGTGCCTGCTGGCATGTTGACTATCTGTCATACCGTGGATGCCTGAGGAGCTTAACACATAACGTGTCTATAAAATAAATGCAACACCATTAAAATGATTGCTTGCAGCACATTCAACCTTTCATCTTCTTTTGACTCCCGCCTCAAAGAAAAAGCTGTCGGCGTTCACAGACCATTTTTGCTTTGCATTAACATGCAACATCAAAATAAAAAGTCAAAGGAATGATCTTGTGATTCTGTAAAATGTCGATGGCTTTCCCCTTTTTAAACTTGCACAGAGTGGTTTATGTCACTAAAATGTAGGTAGAAACAGTATTTTACACAGCTAGATGCAGATAATCGGACAGATTAAACGTCTACAGCTTCCTTTCTTTACATACTTGTTCTGTTTAACGGAGCATTGTAATAATTTGCCAGTTCATACATAGCATTATAATAATTTGCGATTCAAATCCCATGATGATGATATACAACTGGTTCAGATATTACATGTATACGTGTATTATATAAATAGGGAAGGTTTGAACCATTTGACATGTAGTGCATTTGCAGGAGATCCTACTAATTTGGAATAAATCATCAGACAGGAGGAGAGCATGATCATGACAATGTCATGTGTTTCGAAGCATGTTCATACGCCATGTACCAGTAATGATAGGCTCTACTCATAGATTACAGACAGTATACAGGGAAATGTAGATATATAATCAAAGGAACAGAGGCAATATTGTGACAAGTTGCAATGCTGTGATCCTCAGATATGCATGCGCCTTATTTGGAAACTACAAGGGGGGGGGGATAAAAGGATCGAAGTGGAAATTGACATCAAAGGAATGGGACTGGAAATCTATTTAGGACATGTGCTATGATAAGAATATATGGAACATCGGGTATGAAGGACGTAGGAACAGGGAAGAATATATCATATGGTATGTTCCAGTAGATCTTTCTTTGTTAGTTTTCGTTTTACCTTTCTGTGAGACTAATTCCACAAAGCTGGAATGTAGGATACATAACTATAATATTTCCTAGTTGCATCGTTAATTGTGGTCATAGGTTGGTGTCAGTACATGTTAATGGGGAGGAGTGGAGTAAGCGATGTACTCACTTCAAGGTAAGCAGTAGGACCTTTACCTCGTGTCAAGATAGGTCGAATTGCGGCACTAAATCAGAACTGCCTGGTACCCTCCAATTACTGGACACCCATCCAGCTGCCAGCAGCGTGAAATTGGGACTGTTTGTCCGTTCGCCAAGCCCTGGTGGGTGTTGAATGGGGAATGGGGGTCTGTATAGGGCTCCTTTTATAGCAACTGCTGTCATTATAGATGTTTAAATCAGTCTGATGAATGAATTTAGAAACTATACGAGTTAGTTATTTTGTATTTGTCTCTGAAAAAACGCACGAAAAGTCTGTCTTTATGTATAATTGTCTGTGGATGACGGTACAAACGTAGTGGGATAATATTTGAACTTAGCATTGTTGATTAACGCACCATAGATTCAAGGAAAGCTTATCAATGTACATCTACAATAATATGCACCAACGCCCACCAAGGCTTTACTTCATCAGTCCCTGTTGATTTGGCTTGGGATATGAGGTGATGAGAAGCAACCACCTGACTTTCCGGAAGCCACAGCAACAGTCGAAGGACGCCCTGGTCGATTCAGATAGAGCAGGATCTACAATACTGGTACAGGTGAACGGACCTTATGGTATTAAAAGCAACTATTTCACCTATAATATAAGAGTTTGAGTTTGAGTTTAACAAGTTTATTGGCAGAAATCATACATGTACGTTTTTCAGATCGGCCAAAACACGGCAACAGGAAAGAAATAGTGTAGCGCTCAATCAGGTTGTACAAAGTTACATCAGGCAGGCATCATTTTGGGTGTAGATCATTACGATATTACTAAAGACATAACTAAAGCCTCTTAGGGGCTGTATGTATCACCATGATTTGCACAAGTCGATTATCCGCAGGCAGCATGTATATTACATCTTTCAAAAATAATTGCGTAGTCTATCAAGTGACGGTTATACACCAAATACATTCAGATTTTGTTCATGAATTCTTTCTTACTGCCTATCAGCTGAGTATTTGCATCCAATTTGTCCCAAAGGACACATCCCCTGTACAGTGGTGACTTATCATACGTCAAACACCTAGATCTGGATACCTTTAACTGTTTTTTAACATTGCCGCGCAAGTTCCTGGCAGGGAGTTTGACACAGTTTGGATCACAAGAAACATCATACATCATAGATAATAAGTTCTTATCACGTCTAACCTTTAGCATTTTCATGTAAGTTCTAACATGGAGATCGTATATAGATATATCCCGAGTATTAAAGATTCGAAGACATAACCGTAGGCAATGATTCTGCATAAGTTGTAAGCGGCCAACACTGGATTTAGGACCACTTTCATGTAGAAAACTTGCATGTTCCAGCACAGGTAGAACCATTTGTTTGTATAAAGTCAGACACAGCTTATTATCGACAAATTTCCTTAACTGTCTTAATTGGTACATCTTGTGGCGGAAACTAGATATTATTTTTTCGTTGTTTCTCCGAAAATTAAGACCACGATCAATGATAACACCAAGGTAATTGAATTCATCAACCACTTCAAGGCGCTTACCATCCAGTTCAGCACTCATTATACTCAAATTGTGTCTGGCATTAAGTAAATCACTTGCACACCATAACAACTTTGTTTTTTCATTATTGATAGTAAGCTTGAACAATTTACACCATTTACTGATACTATCCAGATCAGACTGTAATTTCCTTAGTACATGATTGGGGTCGGTATCATTGACATAGATAGCGAGATCATCAGCGTACAAACAGAATTTGCAGGATTTTATAACCGATACTATACTATCAATATATATTATAAATAATAACGGACCTAACACGGACCCTTGCGGGACGCCACACGTTACAGCCTCTTCAGCAGATACACGCCCATTGGCAGTAGCATATTGCTTTCTGTCCTTAAGATAAGAATTAAACCAGGATACACACTGTACAGATAAATGCAAATTCCTAAGTCTTCCTAGGAGGAGGGAGTGGTCGACCGTATCAAAAGCCTTTCTCAGATCTAGGAAGACTACAGCCGAGCACTCCCCCCTGTTAAATCCTTCAAATAGATCTTGAGTCAAAATATAAATAGCACCATTAGTAGATCTACCTGGAACAAAGCCAAACTGTCTTTTAGATATAAAATCATTATCCAGTAAATACCTAATTAACTGGCGGTGGATTGACTTCTCAATTAGTTTCGAGACAATATTGAGTTGACTCACTGGGCGCCAGTTTGAGATATTCAACAAATCGCCTGACTTTGGCAACGGTATTACATTAGCTATTTTGAACATCTCCGGTATGACACTATTAGTGATTGAACCATTAATTATTTGAAGTAGTATATGTGGGATATGTAACAACACGTTTTTCACCACATTTGCTCTGATGTGTTGAATACTCGATGATTTTGCAGAGTTGATACCGTTAATAATATTAGTGCAGGTTAATAAATCAATAGGCAACAATTCAAACAACTGGTCACGTTCAGGGACATGGGAAAGTATAAGGTCAGTAATCCATCGATGGTCGGTGTTACTGACAACTGGTATCAAATTCGCAAGGTTAGGACCAATACAAGTATAATATTTATTTACAAAGTCAGGAATCTCAAGGTCAGGGATGCCAGTACCATGCTCATTTATTAATGACATTTTTATCTCAGTGCGAGGTCCCTTCCATAAACTACTTATTACATTCCAAAAACGCCTTGGGTCAGTTTTGTATTTATTAAGATTCCTGGTTATCTCTTTTTGTCTGTTCAAGACCAACTTATTTTTTATTTGTTTGTCCAGGTCTCTAATTTTGGCTCTGAATGGATTAGCATCCTGACCTCTGTAACCCCGGAGTTTCTTAAGAAATCTTTTTTTCTTAGCAGTCAAAAAAGACAGATTCTGATTAAAACCAGTAGGTGCATCCATATTAATGGCCATTTCCTTAACTGGGTGATGTCTATCCAGGTACACACGGATGCAATTTACAAATTCACTATAAAGTTCACCTGGGGAAAGCATAAGGTTTTCAGTGAGGGCAGCATTATTCACATAATTATTCAAAGCATTTTGATCAAAATTCATATATGATCTACCAGTAATTGAACGAGTTTGACACCTCTCTATTCTTCTTTGTTTCTTTATAGCAAATACAGGGAAATGATCACCAAATTTGTAGTCAAGCAGACCATTTGTGGAAATATGCGGAGAGTTACAATAAATATGGTCCAAAGTAGATCTGCCCCTGGTATGATAATACGTTGATCTAGTACGTAAATATTTCAACTTGTTTTTCCTTAGAAAAGATGTTAGACTTTTATATTTATTACTTGTTCTAACTGCAGAATTAACATTAAAATCCCCAAGGATCCAAACCTCCATCCTGCGTATGTCTGGATGCTTTAACATTTCACTCAATTTTTTATAACATAACCTTACATTACCATTAGGGGGGCGGTATACAGACAATATCACACGGTGCTTCTGATTTGGAAATTTAGTTATTAATCCAATACATTCTATGTCTTTATTGCTTACTGTTAAAGCTGCATGGCCGAAAGTGTAATCTACATACTTATTATTAACATAACAACCTACTCCACCACTCTTCCTAAGGCAATTTAGGCGATCCTTCCTATACAGTCTCATATTATTCAAATCGACATTATGAGTTTGATCACGTCTGTCTAACCAGGTCTCCGTCACGCAGATGTAATCAAAACCAAGATCGGAGTGTCGTAAGTCCAAAACCTTATCATTGAGACTTTGTACATTCATAGTAATTAGTTTCAGTCCCTTCAAGCTATTGATTTTGTCACAAGAGTAGTGGCTAGTCATACTTAAGAAGCATTAGTGATATAGGTCGCTTTCAACCTGACCCTGTTACTCCTACCTTTCAGAACAAAAGTAAACATACCTAATCGAGCGCACAACAAACAGAACATGATTTACAGAGAAATGTGCAATAGGAGCGACTAATGGCACTCAATACAATGATGAGGGCCAAGAAGCCAAGAGCAACCCGTTACGAATAAGTAAAGTAGTGGCTCTATGTGCAAGATACAGTCCCCACAGTAACAAAAGCTGGAGGTTTACTTAAACTAACAGACTAACAATTTACATTGCAGTCAGGAAAAGGTCAAACAGGACAACACAATCACTTAAAGATAACTATATCAATACATGTATCGGGAATGAATTAAACAAAATAATCACATATCAAAGTGTATATCAATCAGTTAATTCAAAGTTGCATCAGCTACTCAAATTACCGAAAATTAATTTCAGTGCAGGAACCAGTAGATATAAAACCCAAGGATATCTCTGCACAATTTAACTTGGCCTTAAGGGTACTTAACAAAACAATTGGGCAATCCAGATAGAAATACTCGGTCGGTAACTCTGTTGGGTAGGCTCCCCCCGTCATGCTAGTAAAATTCATATAATAATGATAAACACTGCCTTAACTATAAGATAATCGTACTATGTGAGATAACAAACTATAATCCTGGAAGAAACAATTCATATTAAATGATGTTTTAATAAGACAGTGCAAAATTAAAGTTTATAGGGTCCTGTATCTATAAGCAGGGTGATGATTTAACTCTCGATGAAATTCCAAAGAATTCTGTTGCTAGGAATTTAAATTCAATAACGATATAAAATAGTTTCTTAGATATCTAATGACATCACTTGAAGAACTGATGTATTGTAATTAAAGAAGTGTGCGGAACAATGGAAATGTCTTAGCTGTCTGGACTCTGTTTGGTTGGCTGAAACCATTTTAAAGTTGTTTTCACAGCTCCAGTACATTGATACAGGTAATAGTCACATAGGTCAAAAAACAGCATCTCGTACTTCCATGAAGAGACACCATAGTATGTCATGTATTCACAACACATGATGCATAAGATAGAGATCATGATGGTAGATCTCAACTGTCATACTGTATATGAATTCACAAGTGGTGGCAGTAGGTCATAAGACTTACTGTCGTTGATCTTTGTCAACTTCATAGATATGCTCGACGGAGGATTCAGCGTTGTCCGTATCATCCGCTAGAATATCAGAGTCCTCACTTTCGAGTAGCGCGTCAGCGGCAGCCTCGCTCTCCATCGCATCTTTAGCATGCTTTCCAGCGCTGCCTTTCATTCGTTCTTTGTTGGTGAGGCGTATGCGAAGATCAGTTAACAGTCTGCCCAGATTGTTTTTGCCTGTGTATAATCCGGTGTCATAGACTGGATCACCATAACGTCCAAAGCCTCCCCAATAATCCTCCATCGTGGCTTCGATTATATCGACATCACCCAGAGTTATCAGCTGTCTTTTTAACTCTTTATCTTGGACGAATTTTTTAGATACAGCAATTCTCATTGCAGTTAGACGTGTAGAGCTCTTCCACTCTTCGGATTCTCTCATGCCATGCGTGGCTCTTTTAGCCTCTAGGCCGGTGATTGTGTCTAATACTTGATCGGCTCGAGTTGGGTCATTATGCTCACAGCACTTTATCCACTGGTATAGTTGCTCCGAACTATGAAAATCTACCCCATCGTGATGAATATGGCAGGGGTAGAGATTACTTAGGAAGCATTTGGCGCCACAGAATGTCATTCCTGAATTCGTCAGACGTTGACATAACTCACCTCCTTCAGCTCGTTCTATGGCTATATTTAATCTCTCTTTGAAGATTGACTTCACTGAAGGTTGGCTCTTCTCATTTTCCTTCTGCTTTAGAGATGAATTTTCATCATCATGGGCGTGTCTATAACTATCGGGCTTAGGGCTTAGTCTCCACCAATTCTCGGATGATCCTCCAGATGGCGACTTGTCACGATTTCCTCTCTCCTGACTGCTAGTATTCTTCTTATCCACTAGGTGGCGGCTCTGTGTGATGCTTCCGTCTTGCTGATGGCGTTCCCTTGAATGGGTATAAGGCTTATGCCCAATGTTGTCACGGGGGCGGTCTCGGTGAACATAACTATTTGAATTGCGATCGCCTTTTTTCTCTCTAGTCGGTTGCTTTTGAGGTCTTCTTACTTCGTTACTGCCATTGCCATTATGGGATACATGTTTATCAAGTCGTCTGTCATGTGAATCATGTGGCCGGTATCTTTTAGTCAGATCCTTTACCATTCTATCATCACTTGTGTTATCCCATCTATTACGAGCCCCCACTCGAATGATGTCTCTCCCACGATGATTCACCTCATCACTTCTGTAGTCTTGCCTATCCAAATTCTCATAATGCAGATCATCGGGTTTATACCTGTCAGGGATCCTGTGTGGATTGTGCCCATCATAAAGCACTCCTTCAATCAATATGCGAGTGCCTTTCATGGTTACCTCACACTTCACCACCTCTCTACAATACCATCCTATCTTCCTCACAATTCCTTTGACCCTTCTGGTGGTGGGATCTTCATCAGCATTGATAAACACCTTCTTTTTATACTTGTCAATACTGTCAAGCTCAGACTTGTATTTTAGGCAAACATCACGCCTCCATGCAGTGGTGAAACATACTAGTATAGGTCTGCATTTCTGATTGGGAGATGATGTGTTCATGCGTGTTACGAACTTTAATTCACTAGGGTCAAGTTCAATACCAATGTCCATAAGTAAGTAGAGTGCATGATCATATGCATCACCTTCTATGTCCTCATCGAGTCCATCGATAATTATATTAAATCGACGAGGTGAGTGAAAACGGGAATCAGTATCAGGGTCAGCAACACCAGCATATGACAGTTTCCTAATTGTTTCTCTCAGCTCTGATTCAAGTATATTTACCTGTTGTTGACTCTGTGCAAATTGATTTCTCAGTTTGTCCACTTCACGCATTGTAGCCCTAATTCCCTCGTCTTGATTTCTTTCTAGGTCATCAAAACGCTGTTCATACCCCATCTTCTCAATGTCCATACGTTGACGTAGATTTTGAATTTCACCAGAAATATTCACGTCACTCCTTGAGATCATTTCTTTTATCTCTTTTAAGTGATTCTCCATTGCCGATTCACCTACTGTGCTAGATTTGTCATGTGATTGCGCTGATGTAGGTAGAGATCGCCTATCTGGATTGGGGTTATTTGACAATGAATTACTTGGGCAATAGCTTTTCTTAGGAAGCGGCTTCTGTGCATTATATGAGCTAACATAGCTACCTGATGTTGGTGAGGACTCATCACTTGACTGCCTCTCCCTTTTCCTTGAATCACTGACCTTATGTCTCATGTCAGGCTTAATAAATGGTGCAGGCCACTGGTCTTCCTCCAAGTCCTGATATCCATTACGGTGAGACATGTTGTGAGAGTGGTGAGGGTTGAATTGCCTGCCCCCACGTCTACTATCCCCCTTATAGTGCATGGTAGAATTTTTACCTTGGCCTAGCAGCAGTCACTAGGGACTCTACCTGTGTGGGTCTAACTTCAGTAGAACTAAGACAATGAATCTCCTCCAATAGGTACTAAAACACACTTTACATACCCAGTTTATGCAGTATCAATGATCACTGAGTGTTTAGCTCCTTCAGTGTGTAGAAGAGAGTACCATTCAGTCACAGTATATATTAGGCCAACACAGCACTGACACACTGACACACTACAGCACTGACACACTAGAGTGTTTACCCAGTTGCTATATACAGGTATGGGTAGGTGCAGTATAAACACACCTGAGCTTGCTCACTGGACCATGAAGTGGTGACTTGCTTTCAATCACAAAATGTGGCTGAACAAAAGCAAAATCAGTTCAATTTTACATACCCATAGGTTCCAAGGGTGTTCATGGTATGGTAGTCCCAAGAGAGTATCATTCAGTCAGTTTAAACAGCTATAAATCCGAAATATGGGGGAGCTGCATTGCCGTGCGCTACTCGATCGACGCCATGACCTAGTTCCTTGACCAGAAGTATAACTACCACAAATTATAGTAAACTTCCAAGAGAAGATGAACGGAAATGAAGTGTCTGAACCTTGTTTTCGCCAGACTTGAAATGAGAAAGATGTTTAAGTCTAGGTAGGAATTCATAACATAAGTGAAGGGATCACGCATGTTCTAGATGAACCGCTTTCCCACCCATAGCATTAGCTTGCCAAGCCACCTCCCTCAAAGTAAAGAAATGGGTGTGAGGAGAAAAAGACACAGGAGCAGGAGCAGCTCATTCAGGGATCCCACTCTGCTCTCAGCGGCCATTGTCTCACCGCCAGCAAAACAAGTGCCACGGAAAGCCTGCTTCTCTCTTTTTTTTTCTATGCCCCCCTCCCCAATCCCTCCTCTTTCCTCGCTCCCATTCTGTTGTTAATTGAATCAGAAAGGCGGGGATCTCATGGAAATCTGTGTCACGTCTGTTGGCAATGGGAGCGTTCACCATTCCATTAGCAGAACTATCAGCCCCCGAGCCTTTGGGGTTATTGGTAATATGGGGATGGCCCTTTGCATTATTCTATGGATAGTCCATGGTTTGCAACCCTTGACCAAAAACAGTCTCTCCCCGGGCATTCCTATTTATCTATTTACCCATGTGTCTATTAATTAATTAAAGAATAGACATGGTATGTTTAAAGATAATCTTCACTACTTGATACTTCTAATAATTTTATCTCTAATCCCATGAACGGAGTCCTCTTTGTATCAGTATGAAACCACGACTAAAAGACTAATAATCTGTCATGATATGGGTGTTCATTTGTTTGCCTGGGAGTGGTATTCAATGTTATGATGTGTTCATTCCCTTATCAACACTATACTGGATGTGATACACCTAAAAAGCAAACAGTGCGATAAGAGTTTCAATATCGAGCCTCATTTTCCCATACCTATTCTCCATTCTATAATACTGCTCATGCAATCCTAAGTCTACGCTTACGCCTGTACCTCGTCTCCAATTATCAATTACTACCTCTGTAAGACTTCCCACATGTCACTCCTTCATATTCTTTCGCTTCTAGTGCCACCATTTAGTTCAAATATATGTGTCAAGTTGTTTAAAATTAAAAAGAAGTTTTGAGAAATGCCTTCCTGACTGCTGGACCCTGCCCACTTGAAGGATTCAAACCCGGAGGCTTCATGGAATTCTAATTAGAAGCCGCAAGATTGTCCTTCAGATACACAGGTCAATAAGCTAATCACATTAGAATGAAATCAGAGATCATTTTCATCATTCCCCAGCTTTGATTAAATTGACACGGCATAACCAGTAAATTATCATCACTGTAGGTATTTCCCAAGAGAATCCGATGCGTTGTATTAGATAATAATTGTGCCACCTGGAGAAAGGGATAAGTGGTTTGGATTTTAAATATATTGTAAAGTAATGGGACAAGCAAAAATATATAACGGCAGAGTTAGGTTGTTTCTTCTCTCTGTTTACATAGCGTAACCGTATATATATATATATATATATATATATATATATATATATATATATATATATATATATATATATATATATATATGGAATTTGGAGTCGAGTAAACTATTGGAAAAGCGAAAAGACAATTACAGCATTGTTTAAATGACCGCGAAGCTGTGAGACTTATATGGTGTTAATAGCAACACGGCAAGTATCCATGTTTGGAGAGGTGTCTGAAGGCTTGTGACTTCATCTCCCCATATTTGAAGGAGCCGTTACAAGCTAGGAGAAATCGAATTATTTCATCTTAATGTATTTGCCCTGAAGGCCGCCCAACGATGATCTTATTTTACATAATCCATGAATCTGATTTAATTTTCCCCCAAGAACAAAGAAAGCGCCCCAAGAGTAAAAAGAAAAGTCGCAACTTGCCAAATTGCAACTGGGCTTCAGAGGAAGTCATATTTGAACTCATAAACGAGCCAAATCCTTTAATGTTCAACCTTGTCTTCAGGCAGTAGTACTACTAATGCAAACGTGCTTTTATCATTGCAAGCGTGTTTCCCCCCCATTGCCTCCTGGTAATTTTATTTTCGAGTTATGCCCCACCTGGAGCTTTCCCACTTTGTCAGTCAACAGACAGCTGGCTCTGAAAACGGAACTGAGTTTTCTTTTTGGCACAGCCAGTACGGCATACATCAAAATATGTTGGCCCTTACTACAAGTGTCAGGGCCCTTTTAAATTCAGGTCTTCCCTTTCCGCCAGACTATCATGAATTATTTACTGACGATACGTATGCGGACAGTACTCCCTCCAAACAAACGGGTCTAGTGTCAATGTCTAGTTCCCGGAGAGGAAAGTGATTCATGGCCAGGCAGCGGCGTAGATGTCGTCTGCCTCATGGCAGCTTTCTGCTTCCATTATCGCCCATGGTGTACGTAGACGAGATAACGTCGTGAGAGCAGATTGTATCATTGAGTGGCGAAAGAAAGTATGGCGAGGGGAGTTCAGGCAGCAAAGGAGGGGGAAAGCCAGTCCTATGGGATGTATGATTCATAATGTTAGGGGTTAACCCTTGTGGAGCAGGAACTAGCCGAGAGGTCGTACGCATAGGGCCTACGTACCATGGTTATGCCGATGATATATGTGGAAAAGCACATAGAGCTACAGATTCATTATTGGAAAAGAGTAGAACAATACAGTTTTATTGTGTGGAAAGGTCGCACGGTACTGAGTGATATTAGGGTGTATAATCTTACGAAATGGGGAACAGAAAGCAATGGTTGTTAAAATAGCCGAATATTGCAGGTTTTCTGTGGAAGGCCGAGACAAAGGAATCGACATGGGAAAGGTTGGATTTGGCGCATACAGAACAGAAAAAAAGTGGAGCGGGAGAAGGTCACCCAAATGCCCCCCACATTTATAATATGTTGTGTGCCAACCTGCCGAAGGGGGCGCTACGAGTCTAAACTTCTCACTGAAAGTGAAACCCCTGGTCCAGGGCGTCATGGCCGGTGACAGACTGATCGCCCCACCTGTGAAAGGTCCGTGTATATAGGGTAGGAGTGGAAATGGGAACCAGGTGCCACACCCATAGGTAATAAGCGGCCCCTGGCGACAGGTGACCCCAACCAGGCAGCCTCATTAACGCCCTCTGAGCTGGTCATTCCAAGTAATATCCGATGGGGATCGGCGCTATATGGTTCGCCATAATAGATTCGTGTAGATGCAGCCACTGCCTTTCTCCCCTCTCTGACCCCATCCCCGTGAATAGAAAGGATTTCCCTTTTCACACTGCCTCCCCATATCCCATCTGTGTGACCGTTGATGAAGCTACTTTGAGCTTTGCTGGTTGTGTCTCTCTCCCAGGGGGGCCACTCCCTATATATGTTCTATAGTAACCATGTGCATACATGAGCCTTGATTTTATACCCCTTTTGGCAGGGGAAGATTTCACCAAAACATACCCCTTTGGACGGGATTTAGCTTGAAAAAGTACCCCTTTCCCTGCTGTTAGAATGCAAGAAGACAAACCCTCCCTATCAACGGAATATATGCATGAAAAGTACCCCTTTCCCGGTCAAAAATCGAGAATTTGCTGAAAAAAGTACCCCTTTCCCGGCCAAAATTTGAGAATTTGCTGAAAAAAGTATCCCTTTCCCAGGCAAGATTTTAGAAACTTGTATGAAAAAAAGTCAAGGATTTAAGAAAAATAACCACCCTTTCACATAAAAACCGACATAACTTTGGTTCTAGTTGGAATATTTTAAAAATTCTTTCGCCATTGGAAAGCCCTATAAAAGGGTACCCCTTTTGGCATAAATTGGGCCCAAAAGGACCCCTTATAACGGGTCCGGGCGGATCCGTTCCGAGGGTTCAAAATGTACCCCATTTCCCGCTAGTTTGTGTACGCACATGGCTTCAAGTGCCCCCCCCGGGGTCTCTCTAGATAACGGTTAACTTCCTTTACCCTAAGGCATGACCACAATACGCTACATAGTCTGATGGTTCAGTGTAGCAGGCACTAGTATAGTTCTGGGAGTATTCTTTACAGAGGGGGGACGATTGTCTTTGACAGCGACACCTTTTGGCACAATACAGTGGGAAGGGGAGGGGTGGCGCAATGGGTCGTGTAATCAGTGGTGCTTCAATAGGTTTATGATTGTAAGGGCCTTTAGCTGGATTACAGGGTAAGCCTCTCTACTGTAGCATCACCCACCCACCATGCACTTGCAGCATGCTAAGAGCTCTCTCGCCCCAGCCTCCCTAGGGCTCCAGTCGCTCATTGGACAAAGGCCCGCTGAAAGGTTGCCTACTCTCCAGTGCATTGCTTGAAGCGCCATTTGCCAAGCTGAATAGGACATATCCAGAGATCGTGATGTATTTCCATTACGGAGTCCCAGAGGAAATACACATAGCCCATATGGCGGCCGTGTATTCGGCACACCTGTTCAGCATGACCTCCATACAAGTAATTTACCACCATGTGTACTGCTTAGCTCTTATCACAGCCATTATCGTTCTTTTGACCATTTCACCATAACTCAGCACAGGTGAACATTAATAAAAAAAATAAAAAAAAGAAAAGGCCATGCCCTATCCCCTCGTTGTTAATATACATGTATTTATTTAATGTGGAGAACAATGATCGATAAGTCTTAATAGTAAAGTATCTCTCTCTGTCTCTGTCTGTCTGTCCGTCTCTCTCTCTGTGTCTCTCTGTCTCTCTGTCTCTGCCTCTATCCCTGTCTCTCTGTCTCTCTCTCTGTCCCTCTCTGTCTCTGTCTCTCTCTCTTGGTAACCCCCCCTTCTTTATCTCAATATCTGCCTGTATTACTATATCTGCTTCTCTCCTTTCTTTCTCTCTCTCTTCTCCACGCCCCCTACCCACTCTGTCCCCACCATCTATTATTGTGGGCGAGATTGTACCCGGATTGTCATTCCCTGCGTGCTCCTATTACTGAGACCTCACCCCATCACGCGATCATTAGGAGTCGTCTCAGTAGCCACCGCCCTGGCTAGGTCGTGTGCGTGATGGCTGTGTGTTGGGGTGGGGTGTTGACTGGGGGGAAAGGTTGGAGAAAGGAGTTGCTCCCACAATAAAGGCTCTAGACCACTGACAGCGACTCAGGGAGCGTTAAGTCTGTCAGCAACGAGAGAACGGTAATCCAAACCTAAAGCCAACCCCAGCACCCTCACTGCCAAGTCAGCGGCGACCCTGGCTAACCGGACGCTGGCCACTAAGGCCATCCCTCCCAGCACCCACCCGCCCAGCCTCTTTTCCCCAACAGTCGTGCCCACCCGTCGTCCACTGCCATTTATGGCGCCGAGACCTGTGCGGAAACGTCCAATTAGGGAAAAGGTCAGCACAGGTCAGATGGACAACGAGGATTGATGACTTAGAAGGCGGGAATGTATGTGGCTACTGAGGTGTAGACCTATGGCTTCAGCAATACACTGTCACACGTTCTCATTGGTTGGCATTGGTAAGCACTCCACCAATGAGATTTAATCCTGGTCAGCTTTAAAGCTGCTCTAGGGCCACTTTGATATTGAGGTCAGGAAGAACCGGAATCAATTCATATGTGGATGGGAAATATATAAATAGTAAATGACATGTAGCATAGAGGTTTACATCAGAGAGGGCATTTACTAAAAAGAACTGAATCTTTCAAAGTGAAGCAGTGTCTCTCCTTTACAATAATTATGTCAACTTTCTATTGGAATTTAATGTGGACATTGACAGTCATCAATCCACTATACATTTGACGTTGCTCTTACCATTTTCAATTAGCATTATACACAAGGGAAAGATGAGACAGACGCCTCAGACGGTAGAACAAGATAGCTTGATGAAAACCTCGAGGGGCAGGTCGGCCAATCGGTATCAGTACCTGATAATATCCGATATGGGAATTGGATCCCAGATCCCGCACAAACTATTCCCTTCGTAAAACCAGAAATTGCGATAAAGAGCAACCCGTCTTCCCGTGCCAAATGTGGCTGCGATCGTTTAATTGTGGCCAAAAAGAACCATGGAGAAGGCTACATCCGGGGAAGCCAATGTTTGCCCATCTGCTTGGTGATCTCTGGTGGGGAGTGAGGCGGTAATAGACGACAATCTCAGGAGAACACGCTACCAGCTGTGGGTCTGACGATCTCGCTGAATAAGATGATAGCTAATGGTGCAGGCACTGATGTTATCACATATTTCAGAATGTTCACTTAATTGCAGTACTTATAGACTTGATGTAGTTTTGAATTATTTCAGTTAGATATGACCTTAATGTAGCCTTAGCTGAAATAGTGGTAGCTGTCAGAAACATAACTGATAGACCTACAGTAGCTGAAGAGATTATTATCCAAAGAGTTTTAGGACTGTAGGTGCATGGCAATCATAAAGGTGCACTCGAGGACAGGAATTAGGCCTCTGGGGTTAAAAAGATGCACTTCATCTATAGACTCTACATCGCTAAACCCATACTTCTTAAGTTTATGAATTTCAGTGCTGAATCTAGCAGGACTGCAGCCGATAATAGATTCTGCCAATATCTCAGCTATTTCAATCAGAATTGTTCTAGTGATTTAGCTACCAGGAATTAGCTGATTGAAAAGCAACCATGACAATCTGACTGTAAATGAAAAAAAAATAAATGGATTCTGTAAGTCAGTTGCACCTGATAGTGTAGTTCGGATAAAAGGATCTGACTGATAGACAGGGGCAGTTCGATTGGATCTGACATGACGATGACCATTGGCTCCAATGTAGGATTCTAGCTAATGCCGCTGTACCCATTGAGGTGGTAGGCTGGCCATCCTGATTCCCCGAATTGGCAAAATAAAGGTCGGATACAGTAAGTAGAGCTTGATTACAGAGTCAGTTCAAATTCTTACCCTAATTCGTCAGGTCGAGCAGGGAATTGCCGCTCGCCACGCCCACTAAATGAGTCGGGGCCCTTACAGTAAGTTGTCGAGCTTATAGAGGTGGTATACCACCCTAAATACCCAGTGCGGACCGGAAAATACCAGTGTTGGCGACCTTGGATGTAACATTTGAAATACTTAAAATTCCCTGACAGCACAATACACCAAAATTTAGCTTTTGAAATGGAGAAAAGTATGCAGTAGGTCCAGAATATAAAAGTCAGGCCCGATTCTTTTTAAATCGCCATGGCAACCACCACACTGATTTTGAGCAGTGAGATCTGACTAGTGTAGGAATACACTATATGGTCATTTCACCCCCATAACTGTTTTCTTGATATCAATAAAAAATTAACTCTGGACTAAAGAAAAACACTTCCTGATTATTTTCATACCAAATAACAATGGGTTTAAGCCATTCTCTCCTCACAAATGGTCTGAATTCCTTGAAATAACAAAATTTCTGAGGAACTATTTGGCCATTCTACCCGAAAGTGGCTGAATTAGGGTGGTACCACCTAGAGGCGGTCGACGTCCTGCTGGTAGGGAACGTCGTGATACCATTACCTCTCTAGAAAAGTCAGGAAATCCCGAGTCTGATCGAAAAGGAGTAGGAGGTTGAAAAATGTAGGAGCAGCTATGCTCTTAAATTCAATTAGAAACCACATAAAGCACTTGTGTACAGCTGAAAGGTTTCAGGCTGCTGTCGAGACTGCCTGCAGGAAGTGATAGCAGCCCTCTCCCTTGCAAGCAAATTCATAATAATGCATGCTTACTACATCGTAAGGTATGCAAATAAAATTTCTTTTTCTTAAAAAGAAATGGATAGTAAGAGATTGATGTGGACTAATGGGAGAGTGAATATCGGAGTAGAAATAACCTGACCTCACAAAATTGAAGTGGTGCAGTGGTAAAGAAGCTGATATTTAGTAGCAATGAGGAACAGATAAGGGCACAAAGAGAGACTGCATGTGTGGGCCAACGGGGGAGAACGCGCTTCCGGGGAAATTGGAAATCTCTGCCACAAACCTTTTTTGAAATCCCTTCAGGAATCAAGAACCAAAAACAGTGCTGAAAAATTCAATCTAGAACCAATTTTATGATAAAAACATCACCTTTCTTTGGTTATTTTTCAACAAAACTGTATTATTTCTTTTTGCATTATTAGTGTTTATGACAGGATATAATGCATTTAGAGCTTATTTCCCATTTCAGTTGTACACACCAACCTAGATTTGACATGCAATTACAGCAAAACTACCAGGGATATTTTAGCTCAAGATATCTCATTTTAAAGCCCATGACATAAACCTTAAAAAGCCATTTCCCCCCTGGAGGCATGTTTTCCCTCACCTGGCCACATGTGGGGGAAGGCTTGGAGTGGGAGTGGGGCAAATGGCTGAGCTGATCTCAGGTGGGAGAAGCCTATTCCGGGCAGGTAACGTGACACAGGAGGAGGTGGCCCTCACCACTGATTGGGGCCCGTGGGAGACGGTGGGGTTTCCGCGTCCGGCCACCAAACTCGCCTACTTCTGGTTGGCCGCATCAGCAGGGCCAGGCCGCGGAAAATTAACCCTGACAACTGCACGCGGCCTACAAGAAATCAGCATTCGGTGGAGAATAGCGTGCAGAGCCAGGGAAGAGGAGAGGAAGAACTATTAAGTGTAGGGATGGTCCTGGTAAATTTGGGCGAGTGCCACAGTCGGGATTGGGATCCACCGGTGGGGTTAAAGATGTTGGCTGTTGGTTTCCCCCAGAGGTTGTCCGCTTAGAATTAAGTCTTTGAGGTATACAGTCTTAAAATGCCGTGACTAGGTTTAACTATAAATGGAGTCTCCAAATTATATACAAGTATTTCTATATAATGTACTGTGATTATTTTAGGGTAGTTAATGCACTACATCATCATAATCACTACGTACAAGGCACTGTATGTGCAGGGATTCATGGGTTGGTACTGACTGAAAATAAGCAGCAGGCTTACCATGTAAATGCCGATGCTATAGATCCCAGAACTGGGTAGAATACGAATGTGTACCTCCCATACTCACGTAAGTCACGTATGTGCAGTCTCAATTTTCTCGACTGTAACCTTTTTTATAGACTGAAAGAGTTAGTACAAATAATCTGATTGCATATGTAAGGTAGCTGATGCTAGATCAGACGTCCTACCACACTTATCAAATACACAGCGCTCAATACACCATCTTCCATTAAGTTTGTTGGTGTAATTCGATGATCTTCTAGAGCTAGACATTTTACCTGGCCTCATGTGAAAGGCAAATCAGGGTGTCTCTATAAAGATCAATTGCTCTTAGACTGGGTTTGGTTCTTATCCAGGCTCCTCTCTGAATACTTTACTATAATACAGGGTCTACCACGTATCCAATATATACCTTTACATTATGGAAATAGACTAATTGGAAGCATCATGATGATCATCAGTTTCTTGCCTTATCCATTCGGTTCTTACCTGTCACCTTACCTGTCTGTGCCAACGTGTACCTGTACTTTCTCAGGTTGCTTTAATCTCTGAGGACGCGGCATATATAGATGTCTATGGCCGATAATTGCTGTGGTAACTAACAGATGGGATTGCCCTCCACAAATATACACCTGTCTCAATCATAAATAACCATTGACACATGCCCATCTGTCTTTAAACCAATCAAGCATTTTATATAGGTATAGATAAATCCTACCCTCCTCAATACAATGTAAGGATTTGAATTGATATGGGTTATTTGATATTATGCAAGTAACCCAGGTTATTCCCCTTGAGTAAGATTACTTCTTGGCAGATGATTAGTTTCGCAGAACAGGTGTGCACCATAAGGGAATAGAATGTCAATATATACTGCCTTACACCATACGTATGTATCATTGGTGATATATCTTTAAAGATATTCTTTAATGATTGTTAAGCACCACACCTTGTGTCCCAATTAACGAACTCGTTTACTAAGTGTTGATTCTCATTGATAAATTACCATGTAGTTGTGACAGTGATTTGATATTGACACATCCTGTTATACATCATCCTCGAGGATTTGAGGCTTGAATCAATTATAAAGCAGGTTAAATGGTTGCTGTATACGAAACTAATGGAGTACAGAGAGGAGGGAAGGGTAGGTAAATCAGCTTGAACCTCCCCAAGAGTCTGGAATTACCTGATGTACATAAAAAGTGTCAGTTTGGCACTCCCCTACCATGCCGGAGTCAGACTGACCCCCTTCAAAGTGTCCTATCCACGTGGATTGAGTTATTGAATCAACCTGACCCTGGAACGAGAAAGAGGATTAAGTCAGACTTTGTCACAACCTGAACCGTGCTACCAGGTAGGAACACAATGTAGGATTGTGATGCTTGCCAACAATGCAGCCCTCCCCTGTCTTATTTTGAACGCATTTTACAGTTGTTCCTAACTAATATTTGAATAGTTTAAAGTGGAATACATGTCCATACATGTATGGTTACCTAAATGAAGAAAGGGCATAACCCCCCCCCCCAACAGCAACCAGAAAGTAAGGTGTAGACAGCATTTCTCTTGATTTGTGAGTTGACATTGGCACAGAGATTTGTATTGTAGCTTTGTACCGAACTCTCTATCCATAATAAGGCTGATGTAAAATGTTTTGGGAATTGCTTAAATTGACCAAAGGAACCAGCTGTTTCTTACAGTAACAGAAGAGAGTGAGGCATTGCATCCATATGACTCTGGTCAGTGAATCCCAGGTGACATTCTTTCTATGTCTATTCTATACAGCACTAGCATATTGCTAGTACTGAGAGAATCAGCTAGGTGGCTCATGTAGTCGGGGGCTAGATCAACATTTGGCCTCTTTGTATGGTTTACTTTGATCATCTCTTCCTCATTAACTACCTGTAGCTATTTTCTAAAATTTATATCTATGTATGGCAAAAAGCTTCAACTTTAACTAGATAAACTTAGTGGAAACCTAATAATTCAAATACATTAGAAATAAAACTTTAAGATTTCAATAAGAGGCCACATATCACCCAGATTGAGTACACCCAGGCCATTGTCTCCCTATCAAGCTCATCCTGTCCCCTTACGCCTGAAACAATAGGGAGGTACTTATTGTGATTAAGATAGGGGCAGGGGGCAGGTTGTCATCCGTATCAGTGTTATCAATCACCATTGTTCAGAGGTGTGAACAGTGGCTGATAAGAAATTTACCCAGAATGCATTGCTGTGGAGTCAGGGGCCTACCCATGATGCAAAGCAAGATGGTGGCCTCCATGACCTGATATGCTAGTGCCCTATAGCAGCACACGCAATACTGATCAATGCACGGTCACGTCTGATGACTTTATATGGCATCTCGAGATGTACAGACGAAGGCTGTGACTTTGTATTGAAGCATCTAATATCTCAAAATCAAAAGCACTTAGTGATACTCTGACTTTCTCTTTGCACAAAACAGAGAGAATATGTGAAATACCTGCTCCATTCGGCAAGACCTTTCGACAGCCAATTCCTTTGAACCAATAAACTGTGAATAAATCGAGTATAGCGCAGTCATACAAACATCAAAGTAATGTTCACATCAAACAGCAGCACAACCTCACGTCTTTAATATAAGCTGACAGCAGCACACAGAAACTGCTATTTGCAGTATGATACACCAGAACCTCTCACTAAACTCCCTGCCATCTCTCAAAGTAAGGGATTTTCGTATATTTGGCATGCACGACAGGGAACCACCAATCTTCTCTACTTCAGAAGGGATATAGGATCAACAACCACCTCGATGGGCAAAATATTCTGCAACATCTGACGGCTAGTTACGTATACAGAAACTGTGGGAGTTATCCACTGATCACACCAAGGACCAAGATGGGTTGATAAAAAAGAATCTGTGACTCCTTTTAATCTGTGACTCCTTCTGAATTATTTGGATGAGACACGTGGCTAGAACAGGTGATGCTAATGGGGTACCTCGATATGCTAACGGTAGACAAAACTCCTTGATATGATCAAGTATCATCTGGGTGGGTGTAGACCACACAGACCTTTCTCATTAAATCCATAACCCACTTGGCCTCTGTTGCCTCTATATAAATTTCTGTGACAGAGGCCAAGTGGACTATCGATGTAAGACCCATAGTCCACTTGGCCTTTTGGCGGCAAATGAGCCATACATTTCCTATGTAAATTGCTGAGATAGAGGCCAAGTGGACTCTCAATGTAACATCGAGAGTCCACTTGGCCTCTTTCACAGGAATTTATATAGGAAATGTATGGCTCAATTGTGCGACAGAGGCCAAGTGGACCATCGACATAAGGTAGAAAAGCTAACTGTGACATTCTTTGTATGGTGTCATAGTTCATGGACAGAACGCTGTGTGAAGCCAATCGACACATATTCCCTATTTGCAAGCGTAGGACAAATGAGATGCACTTCGGCATTCTCCTTCAGGAAAAGTGATAAAATCAAGAAGATGTAACACTAGAATTAGTTTCATATATAAAATATGGCTACCCTTTGTACAAAAAGGAAGGTGGTGGACTGTTTGCCTTCAAGGGCCATTTGTAGAAGTACCATGTCCTTCTTGTAGGACTTTAACTGCTTTCACTAAGGCTAAAACAAATAACATCATACAGAAAACCTTTACTTTGCCACGATAATGATGCTCAATATGCACAATGCTCTGTAAAATACAGTTTATTTACAAATATAAAAAAAAAACAAAGATGATTTTTAGTTATCCGACGCCGGTTTTTATCTATCATTAAATCAGCTATTACATCCACAATGCGTAGGATGTAACCCATGTTTTCTACCCCATAGATGATTGACAGGACTCCGAAGATAGGCACAGGGATACCTGCCATGGAGTGAATTGCAAATTACTCTGATCAGCTAGAGCCTGATGTGTTGATGCCATGGCTTTCCTGTCTGCTGGTGAAATTGTAATTTGCAAGATGAGTCACATGTCATTCTGAGATCGCCTCTGTGTTAGCTTTATATGGCTGAAAACAATTACGACGTCTCGGTAGACACAAAAAGGTAGCACTGATGAGTTCGTCTCCCCAAACCTGTCTTTCAATTTAAAATCTTGTTTGAGGCGGCATCGTAAATGCAACACGGCCACTGATATAATAAATACACCATGTAAAATGAGGGTCTTTACGGTGCAGGAGACCCGAAGGCAGAAGCGAATACACGTCTGAGAGGCAACTCGAGTATCGTTTTTCCCCCATTATCTGCCAATTTGCACGGGGTGAGATTCGACCACTGAATAGGCACGGGACGCCGCTCCAAAAAGGCGTAAAGGTCAAACGTCAGCATTGGACCTTCCATTAAATGAGGTGTCTCATGTTTGGGTTTTGTCCCTGCTGGAAGAAACAGAATCTAAACGTGATTAAAGGTGCAGTGCTTAACCCATGTGCCTGTAAGTCTAGCTGCCATGGTCTGGTGCTGGGCCCACGATGGCTTGCCTTCCTGAGGAAGTTTCAGATGGGCTGGTCATCCATTATGGATGGCGGGCTGTCTCCGGCAGGGGAGCATTACTAGTGGCAGTACAGGAACTAGTCCCTACACGCATCTATTGAACCATTGACACTGACCATTATGTATCCCAAACCCTGCAACCCCCTTTTAACCACTGCCTATAGGGAGAGGTCCTCTTCCAAAGGCACATATCCATCTCGTTCCTACTATAAATACGCATTTTCGGTCTGTTTATACACGGCAAAGCACATTGCTTCTGTATTTCCTTTCACTTATTGAGATAAAGCAGTGTTACCCAGTACAGTTCTATTCTGGCAGCAAAACGACATAGCATTCAAAGATATCACCATAAAACATAGAGCGCAGAAAGAATAACCAAAACTATAATGATATGAATGGCAAACTAACCGTTGAAGGGAATACATTGTACTTGAATGTATTGATATCATGTTTCACTAAGTTTTGTAAGGCTTGCTTCTACTTGTACGCATAGAAAAATTAATGTGATATATCGGAAAATTGCTCAGTAAAGCTCAGTTATATTTTTTATAGCATCTCCGGAAGCGCTGTCTAAGGGATTTCTATTCTCTCATACTGACACATACAGGGGTTCTACCCAAAACTGGGCAATCATCGCGGCAATTCCCTTCAGCATTGACAAGGAGTCACTGGCACTGGTTATATTAAGACAGACATGAAGCCTCTGTCCACCCCTGATTCCTACTCCCAACCCCAACTTCTACTCTCAATCCCTGCTAAACACCCCTGCCTTCATGCCCTGCCAATCAGGCACCATGTCTTAACCATACGTCGCCAACCTCAATTATGTGACGTGTGGGGGAACGCCCGACGGCCGGAATTACGTGACGCTGACGTCATTAAGATCTCAGCCTCGTTATAATAACGTTTTGCATTAGCAAATTCCCGGATGTCATGAACCGCTGGCCGCCAATCACAGCCCCCCCCCCCTCCCCCACCTACATCCCCAGCCTCTCTCCCTCTAGTTCGGCTATAGTCCTCCAGAGACCCTACACCACAGTGGCCGACGCCAGGTCTGGCGAGGCTTGGGTGACGTGCAACGTCCGGACAAGGGCAAATAGCACATGCGCGTGTGGCGGACAGCAGCTAATTTGCATGTCAGGGCCCTGGCAGGTCCTAAGTCGTGTCGTGTGTTGCGCCCTCTGACGCTGCCTCCCCCAGGAAGTAAACCTCCCGACGATGCCACCAGTCAACTAACATTGAACATCTCCCGGAACTGCGTCGTCCAACACCTGTAGTATCTTTTATAATATTGTCGACAGAGAGACTTTTTAGGAGGTGATGTCTGTACATCTATTTTCTCAAGTGAGGGAATGAGTCTAGTATAATTAGTCCTCCTATGTTATAAATCTACAGGAGGTCATGTAGGATATGAAGTAATTACACACATAGCTAGAGTTAAGCTCTCAGCAGCTCTCTGCAACTTAAGTGTTTCAAGTCCATTTACATGAAGCCTGGTATAATGAGGTCGACATCCATATGGTACCGGGGGACAAATGGAGGCTGGAGATGGCGGCGGTATAGAAGGCAGGTGAAGGTAGAAGGCTGTAAAGGTGAGGAGCTGCTCCTTGCACGACGTCTGAGTTGCTCCCTTCCAGACCCCCACCAGCTAAGACTCATAATTTCTCGCCGTCCTCACGTGATTGCTTCCATAGTGACGGCGCTGTGGGAGCAGGCCCGTCAGGCGACATTGCATTTACCGTAATGAGACCTGAGAGCACCGGATGTGACGTCATCACTTTATACCTGAGCATTTCCCTTTTGCCTTTCTGCTGAATCCAAGTGCGGTGGTTCTAATGTCGCTCACTCCACACTAAATTCGTTTAAGCAGACCGTACTTTACACTTTGTCTTATCTAACTTTGTTGGTGTGGAAAGTGGGAAAATGTCATAATAATTGCCCCTCAGCCTACAGTGATATGCCTATAAATTATCTCTAGAAATAAACTAAAATGATACTAAATCAGATAGTAACCATTTCTTGTTCTAGATACCGGTAGAGATCTAACCGATGCTCAGACCAAAAATCCAGATGTGACATTCACAGGTATAGATTCACTTGTCTTCCTTTATGGGTATCCATGCACTTGATATAGCCCGCGGCTACATAAAGTTTTCGCTGGGCCCAGAACAGCTGTATGTTTCTTTATATTCCTGGTAGCTGCTCGATATTCATCTCGTTCCAAAATCCCGCATGTGCTGATCAGATTTGGTGATAAAGAGATAGAGCGCAGAGAGGTAATAGCATTCTGAGGGCCTTGGGGAAAGGGCTAACGAGATGCGACTGAAGCGCCCCCATCGTGGCCGATGGAACTCAGAGAAGAGAACTGGGTCTGCGTTGGGGTGGAGTTGTGCTGAGGGTGTGAGGTAGGGGTTATCTATGATAATGATAGGGTCGGGTGGAGTCGGCAGGGTAGTTGGTGACAGCAGGGTGATCTGAGTAGGGAGGGAGAGTAGGGTATCGGGAAGGGGCGGTGGGATTAGATGTGGGCCTGGCAACTGACCCTTTGAGGTGGGCTGCCCTCCAACCCCTCTCCACCGACCCCCCGACCCGCTTGCAGATTATCCATTGACAGGTGCAGGAAATGAGCAGCTCTAAATTACGTCTTTGGCGCCGGCCCTTCTCGCATTATGCTCTAATTCCGGGCTCACTGAATAAGCGCTGATCATTTCCTACAACGGGAGAGGGGCCGCCTGCCATCCCTGCACACTGCCGTCCTCAGCTGCACACTACCTCAATACCTCCTGATTTAAACCTCCTCGGCACAGAAGGGATCTCTACCCCACACAGGAAGCAGGGGACCGGCCCTAATCCCACCTCCAGGCCCTGACTGAAACAAATTAGCCGAGGAATCTATCCTGTCGTCCATTAATATGAGTAAACCCTGCATTGCACCTGGGCTGTTTCTGGAAGAGTGCTCACTCGGTTAGACCGCTGCAAGAATCCATCAATGCATAGGTTTTGATGATGCTGGGAATGACTTGGAATCAATCTCATAATACAATATCCCACTTTCTCAAACATTTTGAACAGTCAGATCCAATGGGCTGATTAGGACGACTGGAATATGACTAACCCATGACAGGAATTCTCTGGTTTGCTATGAACCCATGACCTCCAGAATAAACTGACATTCTATCTATGCTCACCTAATCATCTGCTCTTGGATAGAATGATCATGTCACACCCATGAAAGGTGCATAATCAGAGGTGTGGTGGGTTGTAGGTGTCTGCTAGCACCTCATGGTTTCCCTTCTATTCATCAAAACCAAAGCCTGAACAGCATATTCGACGTAAAGGCTTCACGTGTTATATGCATAGGCCGGATGTGTATTTAGATAAAACCAGAGGTAGTTTAATTAACCAAAAAGAATTATATATTACTGAAGCACTACCTAATGCTTAAATGCTCCGTCCCGTCTCTTATAATACAATAGGACAGCGCTCCATTACAGCTGCATTAAAATATCTCTGTCCCACCACATGTCATATGTGTTCGCTAATTCAATGTTAGGATTCTCTGCTACTTAGCGTCCTTTGCTTATGCTTTTTATCATTCTCTACTCTGTTCCTGGTGTAAAGTGTCATTTCTCTACTACTTACATAGCTTCCCTGGCGCAAAGTATCAACCCTATACTACTTACACACACTCGTCGCAAGTTTTCTACCGTTTAAATGACAAATGAAGCCCACCTTATTCCAAACAGCTCCGTCTAATATTACTCTTCTAAATCTTCTTACCCTTCTAAGCATGAGTACATGTATCACCCGCAATATTCGGGTATACTTTACAGCTTATGTCGATAGTCAACTTGGCCTCTGTCGCACGATTGGGCCATACATTTCCTATATATATATATATATATATATATATATATATATATATATATATATATATATATATATATATATATATATTTCTGCGACAGAGGCCTAGTGGACTATGGGTGTTATATGGCAAGGATGCGCTGCGTCTAGAAACAAAACTGCATGTACCGGTGATATCATGTATACAGTAGGCGTATACTGAGGTCCCGGGTTCCATAGTAGTGGTCGCCATTGCTTGATCTGGTACCTGGAGAGATAGACACTGAGAACGGCCAGCATCATGGGGACCAGCTGTTATGTGATGAACCATAAAGAGTCTGCACTGAATGAAGGGAATTATCGCATTGGTTAGTAATGCATCCCGCTATGTCGGTATAAAGGGTTACAATACAACAGGCAACAGGGACTCAAATCGGACCTAACGGGTAGATCTAGACCAGTTCTAAACAAGACACGGTACAGTGGCCGTGTAGAAACCATATGGGTACTGGAGAGCTGTGCGATGGGGAGGGGGTGGGTCGTCCTAAGTAAAACACCTTGTCCATCATCTTGTACGTGTAGAGTGAGTAGGGGATTTTGATGCTAGCATGGTCAGCGCTTCAGCGAGCCGTCTCTAGGGTTAGATGGACCGCTAGTATTATGGTAGGTAATATAAACACCAGCCTAGTGTGAGGATGATATTCATAGCACCTGCATTAGCGCAGGTGTCTATTGCTATTGTGGACGTCACTCAGATTCCCTATTGAGGGGATATATGAGGATTATGGAGAAACAGGTTAGTTCTATGGCTAGATAAACGCACGAGGCAAAGCACTAGCGTTTATTCCACGAAACACACATTCAGGATGCATCAGAAGGCATTATGCATTCGCTGGCATGTAGGTCCTAATAATAAACCCAGCAAAGAACTCGGCTGTGTTGGTACAGTTCTGTTTTTTTTTTTTTTAATTGTCCCATATCTAAGACAGGAATCCCCCTAGTAGACATGGACCTATGTCCACGATTATGACACTGTATAGTGAACGACTACTTATTAATTCTCCATATCTATCCTGATAATACCTTTCGAGCCCATAGTTCATGTCTTCCAACCGGTTCAGTTGCATATATCCGCCATCCCCTTGAAGCGCTCTATCAAACACAACGGACTTTCTGACCGGTCCGTCTCCTCACGTTTGCCCTCTTTCTAGACCCTGTCATTCGGCCCCATATCTTCATACATTTTTCCACGTCCAGACCCTGCAGGCTGACTTACTGCCCTATTGCCTAGGTTCTTATCTTAGCCTACACCGTAAAGATACTAATATCAAATTGATGACTGATCTCTGGCAACTTTGGGACAAGGACTTGGCCGTTATTTTCATGGAGATTCCTTATGCACTAGTGCTTTATTGTACTGACATCGGGCCTTCATGGAGATTCCTTATGCACTAGTACTTTACTGTACTGACATTGGGGCTTCATGGAGATTCCTTATGCACTAGTACTTTACTGTACTGACATTGGGACTTCATGGAGATTCCTTATGCACTAGTGCTTTACTGTACTGACATCGGGCCTTCATGGAGATTCCTTATGCACTAGTACTTTACTGTACTGACATCAGGGCTTCATGGAGATTCCTTATGCACTAGTGCTTTACTGTACTGACATCGGGCCTTCATGGAGATTCCTTATGCACTAGTGCTTTACTGTACTGACATCGGGCCTTCATGGAGATTCCTTATGCACTAGTGCTTTACTGTACTGACATTGGGGCTTCATTGGAAGAACTACACCGCTTCATTGCTTAACAAATGGTGATTTACCATTTATGTTACGAAGATGCCCGGTGGATTCAACAGTTGGTTCTTAGAATGTTCTGCTTTAAACACCAGCTTACATCCCCAATATACGAGCCCCATTCCCTCTACTATAGTCCCATGTAGGGACCACCTTCAAGCAGCCTTTCTCTAGACTCAGACCAAAGACACATAGCAGTACCTGTTGATCATGGGACGTCGATGCATGATAGGCACCAATAACATGGAGCAAATAGGCGCCATAACTGCCTCTCCACCCCTCGCTCTCCTTCAATACGAGTCCCCAAAATGGAACCATCATTATTCCAGGCAACACAGGTCGACTTGTCATTCACCCATGACCGATTTCAGTGCGCATTATGTATTTTTCGTCCACTGTGATTGTTTGCTCTTTAGGCTTTAATAAAGGCAGGGAGCGATCATGCGTGACTTCCCACCGCCCTTCTTTAACCCCCAGCTCCTCCAATGGGCGGAAAATTGCAACAAGCTGGTTGTGCAGGAGAGGGGGGAGAGAGAAGCTTTTTGTCTTAATAGTCGGTGTGATTTGCGTTTAGCCGGCTGGCGTGCAGCCAGCAGCCTCCAGTCGCAGTCAGGCAGACTTGGGTGGTGCAGGAGGCAATAAAGGAAAGCCTTAAACTGAGGTACGGGGGTGTTGGGCTGGAGCCAAACGTCTCAGAGCAGTCGTCTTGGCGGCAGTCGACGAGTAGTTAGCAGTGGTAATCACGCGTGGGACCGCACGGAGACGAAAGGCATCCCCACTACCACTATACCAAGCTCTGCCTCCCCCAGGGCCTTGCTCTGCTGCTGTGGGATGGGGTGGCTCTCTATGGGCTGCTGTTGCCACATCGGGAGTGCCCTGTAAACACTAACGCCCCCTATCCCCTTGTGAGATCATCAGTGTATGTATGGCTGTGGTGATGTAACGCAAGGCTGCCTTTTGTTATGTCCACAGTCAACAATTTTATGAATAGGATATAATGTGCACTCAGTGCAGTGTGGTGGTTCTTAACCTTACACTAGAAAAGCTTCTCTGCAAATTGAAAAGTGAAAGTTATTTCTGCTTGACCTAGCGTGTGAAAAATCATTCGTTGCTTGGAATGCAGGTGGGTTTGGTTCAGAAAAGTAATGTGTAGGCGGGATATGTCAGAAGGCGATAGTTCATGGGACCAGGGGATAAATTTGCGAAAAGAAAATCAAATGAGTCATGCATCAAATGTGGCACCCTACCCTTCTCTTGTCACCATGGGTGCTTTGTTTTCTCTCTTTTTTTTCCATTTTAACTGAAAACATTGGACGTGTGAACATAAACAGGAGGGAACTCAAGTTGCCATTTCAGTCCATTTCGTCGATTCATGCACAGAAATACACTGGATACACGACTATTATTGTCATGACATTACTTTGGGGTTGTATTTGTCTAGGACTTCATTCAAATCTACACTTCGGAGTTCAGGAAAACAATACAGGGATATACCTCGCAGACAGAGCACGCCCTAGTGTTAAAACATTTGTGAAGAGACTTGCATTTTAGCATCATAAATTTATCCGTGTGATGATGAATACGATGCCCCCGATAAAGCCTCTGTGTTAAGCAGACAATGCCTCATGAAAACAAAGATACCTTTTTTTACGTTCCCTTCCGTTCGCATCTCATTGATAAAAAAGGGAAATTGTAGTTGACACTGGGAATGGTGAAAGCGGTGTTGTAATTTAAGCTGAAATGGGAAGAAATAATTAATTAGGATTTACTTCAGATATCAGTGTTGAATGTCCAATAGCTACTCCTCTTCCTGTTGTGAGCCATTCACTTGATCTGGTAATGCCTAGTCCCAGGAGCAGGTCCCAGGTTCAATGAGCAGCACCGAGCAGTTCATTGTATTGTCCTGAGCTGCTCTGGGGTGTGTGAATCATGCATGTAGGCACTAAGCACAACGTTCTGTAGCCGAATGGTCCAACCTGATCAGGTCAGTAAAGAGAGTGGCCTAAATCCGCTATGAATAAGTTATGTGTTAATGCTGCAGTTACAGACCCATATCCTTCAGATCAAAGGCTATGCTACAGCGAGGCCATTTCTATATGGACAAAATGCATCCTTTATAAAACACCAAGCTTAAAGCTGCCACGGCAAGTCTTTATCTTAGATCCGTTCTCAGGCACTAAAAGGGAGTCCCCTTCCCCTTACTGTTGTTTCTCTGTACAAAATATCTCCTCAAATGCGTGTCTAAGAGGGCCAGGCCTTTTCCGTACACTGTAAAAACTGTTGTCGAAATGACAGTTAACTCCTTGTCTCAAGATTTTTTTAGAGATTCCTCGCTATTTTCACCAAAATGGTTTGTGTCACTGTGCTTAACTGTTCTGCCATCTGGGGCTTCATTGTAGGGACTACATTGTTTCATTGCAATGCAATTACATTGGTCACTGTTCACTGGTAGAATTCAACAATTGTTTCTTAGAGGGTATACAGAATTCGCTTCTAGCTTAGTTTTTTCTTGCATTCATGGTAGCAGTGACCCGTTCTGGACACAAGTTTTTCATTGACTTTTTATCAGCCAGATGAAAAACAGGGACCCACAGTCGAGCTGCTCAAAACATTGCACATGGAGCTATTTTTCCTTTCCAAAAGTGAACCAGCTTAAAAGGATATCGCCGACCAAAGTGACTACGGATGCTAATCTTCTTGGCGCTGTGATAGTTGTGAAGGCAGTGATGTTGGTAGTGGTGGCGGTGGTGGTGGTGGTGGCACTTGACCAAGCAGTCCTCAGTATTTATGTGTGAGAGTGTGAAAACGTCTGGGACTTGCACGCCACAAGCTTATCGTTGCACGCCACAAGCTCATCGCAGTTCTGTTAGACTGAAACTTAAACTTGCATTCAAGGCAGGCTACTTAAATAACTTAAACCTTTCTTGTAAACCTTATGGGGGTAGGTAATAGCGTGAGTTGCCATAACCCAATATAAAGTTTTGCTGATAACATTCCCCATGTATCAATCTCAGTAAGATAACGAGGATAACAGTATTTCGCAATAATGATGGATACCGTGTATGAATCTAGACACATTTAGGACTAGACTATTTGACATGTTAGTGCAGAAAAGTTTACATCCAGCGTTGACACTTGGAGACCTCTGCTTGTAATACTGAGTCACAGGTCACCTGTTCTACCAACTACATCGTTCTGTCATTTATTATTCTCATTCCCCTGTGACTAAATGCCCCACCTGTAACGCTGTGTGACCCCACCTTGTACCAGGGACTGACCCCCTACCACGCCCATAGGCCATGCAGCCTTTAGATGACTCCTCCTCAGCGTGAACAGCTCTCAGCAGCTCCCCAGCATTTCTCAGTCAGCCTCGAGCTGCTCCATACTCTGACCTGAATTCTGATCTACACACTGGCAATTATTCTAAGTAGACACTTAAGCAAATTGCAAAATGAGACCACTGCCTTTATATTGGAAGGAGAGAAAGGTTCCACTAGGAGTGAGTTCTCGAGTGTCTATTATTGGTTACCTCTGGTAGATTGGAATGAAACGTGGTCTGGGTGAAAATAGCTTAGTTATTACGATGTGAAGTAGATCCCATGCTCAATATCTGCTACTATCTTCATTGTATTAGACTTTAAGTTAACCCGAATTATTCAAACATAACATTCTCTACTCTTTTAAAATCATTATAAGTACTTAACATTGTCTTATATTCTATGCGAAACGTCAGTAACACACATCTAGAAACTGTAAATAAGAATAGAATTCCTGTACTTCAGTTCTTCTTTCACAGTTCCATCCTCCCTTGTGACCAACACTGCATTTTGTATTAGCTCTATTAGATTAGGCATATCTACTCACGTTGGTAGGTTCACAGAGGTGATGGCTGGGTTGGGGTAGAGAGGTTAGCCCTGTGGGGGAGGGTAATCCACACCTACAGCAGAACACATCCACATTATGGGCATGACCCACTTTGGTACAACCAACTGCATTCTCTATTCTCCAGTACATTCTCCTGGGACGTGACTTGGGAACAAATAACGCATTGCTTATAAGCCATGTCTGGCCTATCCAAACTACAGTGGCCCACAAGGGTCAAATTGAAGTTGGAGCAAAGAGTTGACTTTCACAAAAAAAGTTAAAGTCCAAAACCAAACATACTCGAGCCACATGGAGCCCCCCCCCCTTTACTGGGTGCAGGAAAATTTCCTTTACCCTCTGGTAAATGTAAAATGGTATGCATACTTTGTAAGTATTCCCCTTATTTTTGTAGCCTTATTGAATACTTGACTAAGGGGTTGTTCTCCTACAGTCACCATATTTTGTACTAAGAGACCCACCATCAACCTCTTTCTACCCCCCCCCCAAAAAAAAAATGCCTCAATTTCTCCTAATTCATTAGGCCCTATGTGTACATACTCATAGCCTCTGACCCCCCTCCCCCACCCTGTAAACATCTGTATGCATTTGGCCAGACCCCCCCCCACCCCCCCTAGATGCGTACATAATTAATGGATGTCCCCTTCCCTCACACAATAACTGATGGTTCCACACCAAGTAGCTGCTGGTTCCAGCATCCCATAACTGGTGGTTCCCACCCACTGTAACTGGTGGTTCCACACCAATCAGCTACTGGTACTGGATCCCATACCAAGTAGCTGCTGGTTCCCACACCCAGCACTTGGTAGTTCCCATACACATTTCATTGCCTTTCTATATTGCCATTAGACGCGGCAGTGTGTATTACATGCTTGTTATATAAATGAAATCATCCAGCTGCGAATACTGTATTGTAAAGTTTGTATGATATATCTATTGATGGGTGCTAACATTTAACTTATATAAAATGCTATAAGATCAATGGTCTTAGCTTGGACATCATGACATATAACGTCCAGGCATATCACGCTTATTTGTATTTACAGGAAATTCCCGTCTGTTGATTGGAATATTAATCACTTCCATTTTCTTCTGTTCTAAATACTGGATTCATTTAGGCTTAGAGAAGCGGCCTGATCGTGAATCCATCTCCAGGTTAGTTTGTGTAGTGCTCAAAGACGGGGTTATGATGGCATAGTGTCCTCAATACCTGATAGACGGAGCCACATACCGACTCCCAAGTCCTGGAGCCCTCTCTTCTGCCAATTCTATTATCAGTTTTTGCATTGCTCTCACCACAGTTATTGGATTGGCTTTTTGGCAGTTTTAAGGGTTTGAGATTGGTAATGCCAGCACTAACTCAATGTTTAGGTGTCTTAGCTTATGCAAGCTTTGAGTGGCTTTTCCTTAAGTAGAAAGTATCTGTCCCACAGTTGGTCGCAAATGGCGCGGTGTATTGAGTTCAGTTTGTTTATTGATTTATCAGGTCCTGTGTAAACGCTTACATAGTTTGTTGCGTGTCAGTCCCTTCCGCTGATACAACGACTGCGTTAGTCCTGTTGACCTAAGGGCCTTTCCTACGCTTCATTGTTGACAGAGCCCGACAATATAGCGTGGGAAGGTTCGGTCACTGTTTAATATTCATCTTAAGATTAATCATAACTATTATCAAGATGGCCTGTCCCTTATATCTTAGAAGACTATCTTCAGTACAGTTTTGCAAAATTCTTAATAATTGATCAGCTACTTGGATAATACCATTGCTTTCAGGAACCATCATCAGGATTAGGAATTGATACATGTTGTTCCTTCCTAAGTTTAACAGCATGAGAATTTAAGAGTTTTCAATTGTCTATATTTTGTATGGAAGCATGATCACATAGGCCTATCCCTCTTTGCTTCATTTATACTTATACTTTTATATTTGTACAAGATTTGAGGTGTTTGTATCCCGCGGGTTTGAAAAGACATCGGGTTTTAATATAGCTTAAACGAATTGAATGCGATTTTCTATAGGTCGAATCCCACGATGCAATCTAACCCTGGAAAGTTCTTGCAATTTGGGAACTCTTGCAGATAGAGGGACTTGCCTTTACTGCAAATTGCAAGGCTTCTAACATGCCATTGCATTTTACAAATCCAACTGTTGCAATTAAACTGACCCCTCACCCTTGCAATGTAGATATGTAAGCTGCATTAAATTGCAATGCCATTCTCCTTGATATTGAATTTGCAAGCTGTTGTAGGTAAGCACAGTGCAGAATGAGACTAAAATTGAACTCTGTGTGTAATTCATACAGACATTTTGCATTCAAATTGCAGGGTATGGGGCAAGTTTAGATTGCATAGTGGGACTTGGGTTGCAAGTTGAAGTGAACACACATCCCTATTTGTCAATGACTTTATCCACATTTCTGTAAATTGCAAGCACATTTTTTTGAATTGCAGAAACTTTTCACTTAAGCAAGGGAAAATATCTAAATATAAAGATCTTAACTTCAGTGCAAATCTACAAGGGATTCCTTGCCATTAAAGCCCCCCATAGCCATTATAGGTCTTGCAATATAAGGAGAGAGCCAAAAATTGCAACAGATGACTCAATTGCAGAAACTTTTCAGCCAAAATTGCATCGTGGGATTTGACCTTTTCGAAATTTATGTTCACTGAACACGAAAATAGAAACATACCTGTATTATATCTATACCAACAGCAAGTCTCCTCACAATGACAACATTTCCCACTGGCAAATACCCAGTGCTAGGCAATACTAACGGCACGCTAGCTTCAACCCACATACGGCACTCTTTGTGTGTCAAAGGCTCAAGTACAATATAGGAACGTTGCCCCAGGGATGGATCCATACAAGGACATAGGAACCTGTTGACAAAAGCACAGCTGAGGGATTATCGGAAATTGGGTTTGTCCTTCTAAACCCCAACCTGTCCAGCCTCCACCCTGCACATCCCGGCCCAGTGGACTAACCCCATGTCAAACAAAACGTGCTCTGACGGTCCAACACTCTCAGACAAAATCGACTTTGCTTGTCCACATGAAAAGAAAAACTAAAAGGAACATGCAAAACATTAGTCCGGAGGGGAAACTCAAAAGGAGAAGGGAAGCTTGCAAACGGATAGCCAGTATGGAACAGATAGGTAGTGTCTTGCAAATCAATTTGAAAACGGAGACTCGTCTTTAAAATTATCATGAAACTGCAGACGGGCATATCGCTGTCACATTATTTCACCTGGCTTTATTGGAAATTCAAAAATTAGTCTGCGTCGTGATGGGGTGGAGAGGTGCTCAGAATGTCAGGAGAAGAGTCAGGTTACAAGCGTGTTCCAATATCCGTCGCCCTTTTTCTGTGAACTCCCGTGCACTATGGAGACTGATTGCCTATCTTCTGAACCGTTGTACATTTCCCAACTATTCCATAGAATTATTATGGTTTATCATTACTACATGTGCAGCAACCCTGATGTGAATCGTGTGCATATGATATCTAATATTCTGTGTCATTCGAAGAAAATAGCTAAACCCAAGCTAAAACCTACTATGTTGGCTCAATGCAATATAAAGATGCTTCCAGTTATCCATAGGGCACCAGGTCGAAGGATCTGGTTTAATGTTTTATCATTCGTATTATATTGTGGAATATAGCTATACCTGTATGTATGGGAAGCAAAGAAAGACATGGTATGTCATGGTTGGTATAGGTAGGCGAGGATTGAATAATTTATTATCTGCTCAGGACTTTTTACTTCTAAAAGCCTACCATACTATAACACTAACGGCGTTATACTTACAGGTACTATTAAGTGTTTAATGTATGTTATGGGTACGCACGAGTGGGTTTATGGGTTAATAATCCACGACCCATGAGTGCGTACCCATAACATGCATTAAAGCGTTTATCGAACATATTCCTCCATTTTGTATTAATTTCTTACCTTATAACCCAAGAATTAATCCAGGAGAAGACATTTTGTAAGTGCATGCGATCCGCTCGGTTTGCCAATCCACCGTAGCCATTGTTTTTACTCCACCCGTCATACCCTCGTCTTTCCAACGTCTTTTCATGTATAATCCAAGCGTGTCAAGTCCCATAATTCTAGCAGCGCCAAATATACGATCTCTAGTTGGTGTTCGCATACATTTTGTATCCATTTTCTTTAAAATAAATAAGAATCCATTGATTTTCCATAACGATCCAACGCACACGGCCCGGTACACGGCCATTGCTTCTTGTTGACAGAGCGGGGAGGTGCCCGGATGTAAAAACTAGGTCAGCCACGCGTCGAGCAAGGAATGGCCGGACGGGGCGGGTCCCGACTCGTATCGATGTGGAAAATCAATGGATTCTTATTTATTTCGAAGAAAATGGAGGAATTTGGCATGGCATGTTCATCTAGGATATCTAAGGATGGTTCTCTGTTAATAACTCCACCAGGCTCCATGGATTCTAGGCTAACGAGGTGTGTAAACATTAGGTATGTTGGACAACTTTTTCAAATTCTTGATGTAGATTCATTTCTACCACCGGTCGGCTTGGTATAGTGGACAGCGAGCTTGCCTCCTGCCCCAGCGGCCGGGGATCGATTCCCCGTTGAACCTAAACGGTTTTAACTGGAAAACTATGGAGGAGTTGACTTTGTATATTCCTCAATTTATTAACATGTCCAGATTGAAACCAGCAGCCTCTTGAAGCCGAAGAAAAGGTCTCAGAGTGCGTTATGGCTGGATAAGGAACTGGGGTTATGAGCAAAAAAGCACAGTTGAGGCCCAGATAGTTAGATAAACTGTATTACACCCATAGTCCACTAGGCCTCTGTCACAGAAATTTATATAGGAAATGTATGGCCCAATCGCGCGACAGAGGCAACTGGACTTTGGGTTTTACTATTGCTAAAACCCATAGTCCACTTAGCCTCTGTCGGCCGAATGAGCCATACAAACCCTATATAAAATCTGGCGACAGAGGCCTAGTGGACTATGAACTTTACATCGATAGTCCACTAAGGCCTCTTTCGCAGGAATTGATATAGGAAATGTATGGCTCAATCGTGTGACAGAGGCCAAGTGGACTATCGATGTAATGTTACACACGTTTACTACTTCTCGTCATTATATGCCTATATTCAACCCACACCCTTTCCTTCTTCTGCTCCTTCATCCTGCTTTCCTCAATCCTACACCACCTTCTCATGGGCCGACCTATAATCCGGCTCGTCGTGACCCGTGTGCTGATGAGAAAGTGTGGCGTTCATTCATATATGAGCTCGCAGAGGACAGCAGGGTGTTGTCTGCGAGGCAATTGGGAAGATTGAGTTGGACTGAATGCTAGTTGGCGGATGGGGAAGCTGTCACCCTGGGCCTGTCACCTAGTTTTGGCAATGAAAGACGTTCTGTCTGCTATATAGGGCCCATGATCTTGTAGATGCTGTCGAAGAAGAAATGTCACCCCCCCCCCCGGATAATAATGAGGATTTACACTCCCTCAATACATATTTTTCTCTTGCTCGTGGGATTTTCAAATAAGTTGATAATTATTTTTGTGTTTGACGCTTAGTTTACTACTGCTACGTACATTTGTTTTTCATAAGTCAGAAGGGGTTTTAGAAACTATTTCTAGAGAGACCCTATGGGTATTTTGGAATAGAGTACAGTTGGTTATTGTGAATTAAAGTTTATGAAACAGTAATATCCTTTAGATTTTAATTCTCTGATTACATGTAATAGTGCTTGCGCAAGATATTTTGTATTTAATATAGCGAATGCAATTGAAATCCAATTGCCTAAATGTCACATGTGAAGTATTTCATTCGACACTTGATTTAAAAAAAAAAAGTTACTTACAATTACAAAAAATATCTTTATTGAGTGTATTTGATAATCTGAAGTGTGAAACAGTTGTGAAAATGTTATAACAACTCTTGGGTAATAGGAATACAATTTGTTAAGCACAACACCACTTACCCTCCTACAAACTATACCCCCTGTAAGGGACAGCTTAGTGACTTGTCATATGTCCCTTCTTCTTTATACCGTTCTGAATCCTTCACTCATGGTATTGCACACTGATTTTGAAATCAGACTTGGTATAAGAGTGATGCCTCCCAATGATAGTATACCTGTTGGTGTAAACTTTGTGGGTGCAGTTTATAGCCACAGTTAACCGGATCAATATTTTCGTTCTATTAGGATATATCTTAATTCAGATCGTATGTTCCTCCTCCTGATATAATTGCACGTCCATCTGGAGTGCTGTCAGTAGACCACAGGTGCTGTATCCTACGGTTGGCGTCTGCAGTCTGTATAACTACCGTAGGCATAGAGCTCCACCCCCCTAACCCCTCTCCCCTTACTTTCTCCTGTCTGAAGGTCAGCTCATAGATAGGGAGGGGGAGGATTATAGATATATATATTCTTGTTATATCAAAGAAATTCTTATCCTAATCCCTTAATATAGGGTGATAAGTGGATGTTTATTCTACACTAGGTCTGTCTCAGTCTCATTTCACACTCCCCCACACACATTCAGATAACCTATCAGTGATAACATCTGCTGGGAGAGTGTGCTAACTTATGCACATCCAACAGTTTCCAACAAGTTGGCCAAGGCTTCCACCTGCCCCATATGTAGTGGGAGAGAAGAGGGAGCGGAATTCAGGGGTAGATTTCCAGCCTAGCTGTATCCCCACCCCCTTTGTTGTCTTCAAGTCGCCATCAGGATCGCTGCAGTGCCTGTAGCGTGCTGCGTGAGGCAGTCGCCATCTGGTGTGCTGGACAGGAATTAGAGCAGCTCCCTGTTGCCTGTGGCGTGTGCAACAGATTCAGGCTTGTCCCCAACTTGTAGTATAATAATACATGCATGTCGACTGATTGTGTTACCAGAAATAGTAACCTGTCTGCAAGCAACTAGCCCAAGGTTGGGTGAGCCAATATAGAATACAATCAATACAATCTACTGTACATTCTGTCGAAGAGAGCTTCCTAGATCTAAATGGATATGTCTAATGATCATAGATATTGACCGAGAAAAAAGAAAATTGCAAGTCTGCATAATATAGTACTCGTGATACATCAAACAGTCTGAAGAAAATCTTGTCATAGTACCATCAGTTCAGCTAAGCCATTTATCAGGTATATCTGATTATTTGCTGAGAGAGCTTATCAGTATGTCAATACATTCATGTTTATAGCTAAAAAGTGCCGCATACATCGTATACATGTACCTACCTTCATAAGACACACAAGCCCTCCAATCTGATTTCGTTCAATAAATACAACTCAATCTGTCCATCCCTGCATGCGTTTTACTTCAAGGCCTGAGGGGGGGAGGTAGTGCCTACTAAGAGGGGGCCTTCTGTTTCCTGGCAAAACATCAAAGTCATGCAGTAACCCAGTGATTCGAAGCAGACTGCATGGTTTTTCCTTCTGATGTTTTATGTCCAGGCCATCCCTACTAATTCATCCTATAATTGGATCACAGAGAGTACCCCGTCCCCTCCTTTATAATGTTTTAGCGCTGTGACTTCAAAGACTCAAGCATGTCCCAAAGACATTTTTGATACTTTTCAGGTTCACTCTTCTTTTATACGGCATACATGTCCCCATTTAGTCATGTTTATGTATCTAAATTGGATATTGTAACCAAAGCCATAGATGCGTGAGGCCTCCAAGAGGTTGGATACAAAACCGGCATGGGTGGTACTGACCGGTAGTTTAGACCTTAAGCATTTACCAGTACATTTCTATAATACAGCTTACTCCAACTAATCTGTATTACTGCCATGAATGTAATATATGATGATTATGCTTGCACTAGTGCCTTTTAGGTACTGACAGAGGCACAAGGTGGAGCCAAGTGCCTCTATCAAGTACCTAAAAGGCATGCGTGCAAGCATGATCATCACACATTGCATTTATACCACGGTCTGCACCTTTAGGATGCATTAGAATGCATCAGAATGCATTCTGCATTCACTGACATACAAACATATATATGGTATCCATAGGGTCCCAGACATAAGACTCATCTAACCCTGCACCATTGTCCAGCCCTGTGACCTAATGGATAGGATGAAGCACTTTGGATCAGAAGATCCCTGGATCGATCCCTGTCCATGCTGAGCTTTTTCAGTATGAACCACTGTCAAAGCTATGTCATATCTGCTGTCACATGTAAGAACAGTATAGAAAAAAATCGTTCTGAAATGTGATAACCGTGGTAACAGTACTAATAGGCAGGTTTAGGAACTACTACAAACATCACCCATAGCTCATTTAACGCAGACGCACCAATGTTGTGGGTATGCTGCACGTCTGGGTTATATTGCCTACGTAGTGGTTGCTAAACCTGCCTAGTATTAACAAAATTTGACTCCAGTTGGGTGCGGCCTATAGGATATTCCTGAAGTCAAGGTTCATCTTACACACGGGATGCGTCTTATACGCGAGGTATTACGGTATATGGCCTTAGCGTGTTCCTTAGTGGGCCGACCCCTGCTGAAGCTGATACCTTGTGAGATAAGGACTGATAACAGCGAGCTGATGGGTACCAGATGTTACGTAATGCACCCTGAAAAGTCGGCAGTGAATGAAAGGAATTTTCTCATTGGTCAATAATGTATCCCGCTAAGTCAGAATAGCTATATAGGTGAAAACAAAATAGTTATGGTCCAGAATATCATAAGCTAATTGAAGGATCTATGATTGACTCCCCTCCCATCCCCATCTAAACGTGTGCCTGACTTGCCCAATCGCTTTAGGGTTTTGAATTGAAAAAGTTTTCTAAACCTTTCTAACAGTTGCCTTCATTTCTAATTCTGTATCCCTAATTGAAAGAACATTTTTCTCTATTTTGTTTTATCCATGCCTCCCGTACGTGGAAGACTTATTATGCATGTGCAGGCAGAGACTTCCTGTTACCGGAGGAGGACGTCGTCCGGGTTGTAATCATATCTGTCTGTCACCAGAACACAATAATTCAAAAGGGCTCATTACCTACAGCAGGAAATACCCCAGGCGCGCTCATTATGGGTGCAAGACGGCAGGCACCTCCAAGGACCGCCCTCCATTCAAGCCACTGGAGAAGGCGGAAGCGGAACCCAGCATGGCGCTAGGAGCGGCGACGTGGCGTCGGGAGGCGTTTTGTGAAGGAGGCCATCTTTACACATAGACACGGGTCTCCTGGGGGTGGGGTACAAGGTGGGGGCGCAGAGCGTGAGGCCGGCGGCTGGAGACCCTCCCAAGGGAGCAGTCAGTGTATGTGCCCTGCGTTTAGTGTGTCGTTAACACTTCCGGCGCTCTGAGAAATGATGGATCCCCCACCATTGCCGCACTGTCGACGCGCCGCCCCGACGCCGACAAAGCATTCTCCCAATCATCGCCAACTTCATGTTGTCGTTGGCGTTTCTCTTAGTTTCTGGAACGGCCGCTGCCATATGAATGAGGTATTGGGAAACTGGAAGTGTGGTTCCAATGGTGCACATTGAAAAAATGGGTTATTTCACTCCACAAAATATAGTGCCTGCTCACTCATTTCCCTACGACCGGCCTAGATCTATACCCCAATTCTGACGCTTTCCGAAGGCATCTGCCAAATAACCGATAAACCCATTGCTTTGCGTCTGATATCTAGGTACTGGCACCTGCTTCCACATCACCCACACGTGTTTCTGATCAATGCATGTCATCTGGATTATGTCTCCACGAAGGCCAAATTGAAGAATCATCTTTCTTTTATTTATTTGCCCACAACCTCTCTCTTTCTCTCTGTCTTCCCACTATCTATCTCAGTAAATACATACAAGTTTGTCTTTTTCAATTGATCTTTATTAGAGCCAGCGAATTGTTGATATTTATACATTATTGTCAAATAGGAAAGGTGCTCTTCCTATAGTATATACATGCGTACATATATGTATCAACTTAAACTATATAGTTCTCAATATGAATATTGTCTAACTAGCGGTGCTCTAAGCCATGTGAAGGTATAGCTGTTTGGGTGACAGCCCTGCATTTACCACTGTAGCTAGTCACGCAGCAACAGTTCAGAGTCAGACAATAAGTGTCGACAGCAGTTGCCTTCTCTTGGTGAGGTATCATCAGGGACGAACAGAGAAATCCATTAGTGAAAGCAGATGCTGCCAGCTTAGTCTAATCCACTCTAATTGGACTAATTGTTAAACATTGTCTTGTGGTCGAGATTTAGAATGGTCAGGATGAGCAATTCTTTATCTGGCATACACATTTATGTACGGAGACACAGACAGAGAGACAGGCAACAGGGCCTGAGACAGATCAGATGAATTACCTTTCTCATAGTATTTAGAATAGGTTGTGTTAGCCTATGAGATGTCAAGGCCGATATGTGACCCATCAAGGGAGAACAACCCTCCGCCACCAGGGGGCATTGGAGGGCAAAATTACTCTAAAATCATTATATAGATACATTCAGCTAATTTTTGATGCAGAATTCAATGGTTTCATTTAAAATGCACTATTTTCGGTAGAAATGACCCATATTTGGATATCAAAATGAACATTTTTCATAAGATATCAACCTATATGCCTGTTCCTTGTTGCCATGGCAATGATTCCAATAATCCAAATTTGCAGATCTTTATGCGATTTTTGGGGATACTCACCAAAAACCCAAAACTGAAAAGAGAAATGGAAAATTCCTTCTAGATAAAAATCTATGATAAAAACCACCATATTTTTATGTATCTTTTATGAAAAAAAGGCTGATTTATTGTGTTTTTAAACATTATTATGGTGTATAATGTATTTAGGGCTTAATCATCGATTTCAGATATGAATAACGACCTATGTTCAAGGAGAGGTTCTGACATAACTACTAGGAACCTTTACCCCAATTATGTCTCATTTTTAAGATCTTAAGATGGTCACGTATATCCTGATAAATAGTCGTGTATATCCCGCACCAATTAACTCAGGTTTGCACAAACGCTCGTATGCAAATTTCTCAGCAGCTCGAGATTTCACAAGTGATAATTAGATGCCTAGCCACTTTTTGTTTGTTAGTATCATGTACCCCGTACATGGGCGGGATACATGCAATCCTTGTGTTGAATAACCAAGCTCTATTCATTCACCGCCCTAGCCCTTCCATCCTGCTCCCGCTCACCCATCCCTTGCCCCTGAGGACCATACTGGAGGTCGCATGTAAAGGTTGACTCAGGATAGATCCCTGTCCTTAATATCCGCCCTGCCCAGAGCAGCTCCTCCCCATGGGGGCTCATTAGATGAGTTGATTTCAGCACACCCTGGGGCCTGAGCCAGGGAATACAGGCCTTCTACTGGAGACTGACCCCAGGGGCGAGGATATGAATGGCAGATTTCAACAGGCTTCAATGTGTGAGTTGTGCAGATATGGACCACTCACTAATATAAGAAGTAATCAATCCAAGGTTCGAATAGGGATTTCGTTCTATACACATTTTCTCCCTTGTAGTGCCTCCTTTCTAATTATTCATAGCGCAAGCATCAGCCCCAGACCCTTAGGGCAATCTGGCCTTCCTGCTCACCTGCCACCTTCCCCTGAGCTGCTCTCATCACTACACGACCAGAGGCCAGGTCAGGCAAAGCCTGTGGCACTCCCTTGTTAATCCCCCTTGCATCCATTCTTTTGATGAACCAATTTCCAGTGGCTTATCCCAGGATGCACAAATCTATTATGTATATAATAATATGTGCAATATGTTTTGTCTGAAACTGTCAATGACTTTTGTCTATTGGGATGCATCATCAGTCGATACACCCACATTATATCAAGTCAAAACACACGGTGATTTGTTGTGAGCGTCACACTGAATAATATAGATATAGTCAGAGTAATATATTATGTGTCATTAGGTACACATATACCCTCTATGAATTAAATGCAATTTTCTCTCACTGGATAAGAACATTGTATGGGAGTCAGTGTAGTTGTGCAGTAACTAGTTCAGGTGTGCCTATAAGTTAGAATAGCCTTGCATTACTCCGTCAGCCTTCTGCACTACTCATAAGGCACATGTACAAATGTATGTGTTTTCCGGACTGCACCATGTTGACATAGAGATGGGGGACTGTGAGTAAGGGACAGAGATAACCTTGCCTCAGGAGTGTTGAACCTTTCAAAATTTAGTACCCTTGAAACAAATTCACGTGAATTCACCTGTAAAATCACGTGTTGAACTGGTGTCGTTCCCGTGTATTCCCGTGAATTTTACACGTGAATTCACGGGATTCTGTGAGCAGAAATTCACGTGATATCACGGGATCACGTGAAATGACAGTAAATTCACGTGATATCACGGGAATATTGAAAATACTTTTGCAAATAACCCCCACTTCTTACCTCAATTTAAGATTTGAAATCGATAGTTTGTATTCCTATGATGAGACTTTCCTCATTGTATTTGTCTTTGATGTAAATCTAGCCTTGGAATGCCATCATTTCGATTGATAGATTCTGAGCAATATAAAGATTCACACAAAACTAGACACATTGACTTATATTTTGATTTGAGCCTTTATTTGGGTAATAAATACATCTAGAATGGGGGCAATAAATGGGAAAGGTGGATGGCGCCCATAGGCTAAAAGTAGCTAAATTTTCGCCAGATTTTTACCATGTTTGTAATTACTTTCTCTTTCTAATAGTACAAAGAAAGCAGTCTTATAAACTAGCATAGGGTCCCAAGCTAGTTTATGAGATATTTATCTATGAATCTACCATAGGGTTATACAGTGTTTTGCCATAATTTGCATGGAATCTCATTAAAGAGTAGCTATTTTTTTGGCTTACTTTCCCAGAATATTTTCATCAACTTTCTGTACCCAGAAAATATATTACCATCATGTGGTCCCATGCACTTTTGAATCTTTTTTTTCACATTGAAAATCTCCTGAAAATAATAGAATTACATCATGCAGGCTAAATACTGCTCATAAACCCCCACACAGCCATTTTGTATAGTCGTTCACTAGCTATAGAGAAGTACACATGTGCAGAAACCTGCACAGAGAACATGATTGGCATTAGAGCCATCTACCTTAAAAAAGCCAGCATCAGCATATTGAATAGAGTAAGCTCCACCGCAATGAAAATATTCAGGTTTTTCATCGCACATATAGTCTCGAACAGGTAAACAGGATTGGTGCCTAGCCCGTGCTAGATTTATTTCCTAATTTTGCCACAAGGGAGCACAAGGGAGCACAAAGGAGCAAAAGAAAATCAAGGAACCCATTTGTGGGAAAGTTCCATGGTTTACTATGGTGAAGGCAGAAAGAACATACCATTCTTACACCAGAAGTTATAATGAAATAAATGGATGTATTTCAAGGCCAAATAGAGCTAGAACATATTGAGATTGGGGATATGGTTATAAATACTCATGGGTTCATATCTAGCAAGCTATTTCTCTCAAACTATCAGGAGTATTTTCTTATGCAATATAACACTGAAAGGTGTGATCTCAATTTGATAATTGATTTTTAACATGGAAAACCATTTACCCTTACATCTACACTGCTATTACTACCATACATTCTTACATAGAGGATTTGAAGTTCTAGTCTTGGCCACTGGGGGGCAGGAACATAGCATAAAATGCCTTTGCAATATTATACTGTAATACACCATGTATATGGCATGTCTTATATGCAAGAATTGCCCTTTGATGCATCTTCTAGATGCAGCAAAACTGGGAGTACATTTTCTCTCTGGGAATAAATCTTCCCCCAAAGTCTCTGCAATATTCTCCCATCCACAATCAGTGGTAAAGGTGGGTGAAGGAAGCACTGGGATGGCTATTGGTTCTTGAATTTTGAAGATCCATTGATTAGAAGAAAATATACAATATTTACATATCCTTTTATCATATTAGAAAGGTCTGGGTGTGCCTTAAATGTGGGGTGCACCTTATAGACAGGGTATTGTAACTACATTTTCTTTTGTTTAGAATTCAAGACTGCATGTCTGAATCTTTTTATTCAAATCTACCAAAAAAGGCATGATGAATCCAGGAATCAACAATGCAAGCCTCTCAAAGTTTGGTTTCCCTAAATAGCCATACTTAATGTATCTTATTTCTGACAGAACATCTATGACAGCAATAAAAATATCATATGGGTGGCACCACTGTGCTGTTTTTCAGCCAGCCCTCTTCTCTGGAATACCTCTCTTAATATGTGCTATCTAGCAGATTTCATCAAGCTCCTGTGTTGCAATTGACTACCTGCATAAAGAAAACAAAAGTACATGCCCGTGAGTTAAAGTGAATGTGTGGGTAGTAGTTATTTCAAGTGGAACATGAATCAGGGGCATAGGAAAAGGGGCACCAGCCTCAATTATAAAGGAAGTTTATCTGGGCCCCTCAAAATTTGCAAAGTATTCAAAATAAATTTAAATTAAACAAAAAGTACTTTTCTACACAAATTCAAATGACCAATGCATGACACCACTGATAAAAATTCCACTTATCTTAAAACAAGTCATCTAAATAATATTTTTGGGAAAGTTTTAGTTTAAATCAGTTTTATTATGGAATGATAACAAATTAATCTACTACATGAATATCAATTTGTAAATTGGGTAGAATGACTTCTATATAATTAACCTCATTAGTGTATTACAAATTATTGGATAATAGATTGTTTTTGTGTGTCTTTGATACTAACAGTGAATGACAGCATTTGCTTTTCATATTTATTTTCATCCATATGTCGTTGCCTCAGTGCAACAAGGTTGTATCTGCATATTTCAAGTTTTGCAGGAGAGGGAAAAGAGGGGTTGCAATCTGTCTATATTTCAGACAAACACATTCTATGATAGTATAGTATAATAACAGGGTTAGTAAAAACCGTTTGATAGAGAGGGGGTTTGTCCCAGAAACATCAATTGGATGATGAAAAAATGTTGACAAACATTAAAAAACGTTTTATGGTAGCCAAATTAAAAAAAAGAAAATCGAAATGTTCCCAAAATATTTGTATAGATGTGTAGAGGCAAGGAGAAAGGGTGCTCCATGCTAGAAGTCAACTTTAAAATTCAGATCACTAGCTTTACAGTGATATATTGCATGAGAAGATACTCCTGTAAGTTTTGGAGGAATGGCTTGCTAAATATGGGTAGGTATGACCATTTTGTGAGTGTCAATAAGCCATAAGTCCCATTGGTCATGAGATACATCTGTAATTAGCATAATTTATGCTAATTAGCTAAATAAGCATAAATTTTCATTCTTTTGCCCATAACTTGCCGATGTAGAAATGGTATTTTCATTCTGTTTACACCATAGTGGACCTTATGAAATGTTCCTTCAAATGGGATCATCGATTTTCTTATTTAGAATGAAAATAATGTTTCCATGGCAACAGAAATCAACAAAAATGTCTATTTTGGCCCAAAAACATTCTTTTTAATGCCAAATATGGACCCTTTCCCCCAAAAATAGAATGTTTTATAAAAAAAATCATTGGATTGTCCATAAAAAAGTAGCCTATAGCAGTTTTAGGCATATTTTTCCTATTCTAGCCCATAGTAGTGCCCCCCTGGTGGCTAAAACAGGTACTAAATCCTGCAGGAACCCTCATTTCTGCTTGCAGGCTCACAGATGTTCTTACATTCCCTGGCATAAAATAAAACCCAAGATCTCTTGATATAGAGTCAAATGTGTTACCACTTGGACTATATGTTGATACTTCATTCATTACAAAGATATGCTTATAATCTAAGTGCTCAGGAAGTTATGAAAAAATCTGTCAACTTTTGGATATGAATATGGGGAATAATGTGACAAATTACTGCATAATCCTATATAATATTAAAGGTTCTGTATCTCAAAAATATGAATGGGTCCCCCATTGGCAGTAAGCTACAAGCCTATCCATTCCTCCAGCACTAGCTGACCCCTCCTTCTGCCCATAGTCCAAGGAAAATGAATCTGTTTACATGTGTTAAGTATGGACTATATGTTGCAGTTATTATATGTACAAGTGACAAGTAATCAGGGATGGACTATAGTTTGGCATCATATAAATTTTGATGGCCATGCATTAAATGCATCAACTCACCAACCTGAACCACTACATCCCAACTCACCAACCATTACATCCCTTGAAGGACCACTAATGCATTAATGCATCATGTCCATCGGTCATCCTGATGCTACATTCATGCATCATGACGACCATATGAGTTGATACACACACTGCAAAAGGGTCGGCATAATGCTCCAATTAAGTGTTGGAGAGCATGCAGACTCTAATCCCACCTTACCAACCACTAAAATATAGAACCAGCCTGTACATAGCAGTGTGCGATGCCTACCCCAGTAATGCTGACTGTCCAGGATCACCTTGTGCTAAAACTCTAACCCACATTAACAATTACTAAAATAAACATGTATACATATAAACCCAGCCTGTAAAATAGCAGTGTGTGACACCTACCAATGACTATCCAGGATCGCCTTGTGTTAAATACCTAAAACCCAAAACCACCAATCACTCTGTATGTACCTGAAGTGACCTGGGATGTGTAAAAATAGACACCAGTAAACAGAACAACGGCTGTGTAGGTATTACCAGTCTGCAACATGTGTATTTGTAGCAGTAAGTGCTCCAAATATAACAATACTATGTGACTGGGCTCCTAATATGGGAAGGACTTGTTTGTTTTCCATTCTAAGACTCCAATTAACCAATGCCATGTCACTTTGTACTCCTAATATGCACTTCATACATTGGTGCATCATGATGTCCAATGGACATGATGCATTAATGCATCAGAGGCCCTTGAAGGGTTAAGAGGTGTGTGCGGCCCTACTGTGGAGGAGGGGGTATGAGAGCTGTCAAAGTCGTGACCATTAGGGTGTGTTACAGTTAGGCCTCTGTGATGTCACATGGTGGTTAGCTGTAGGCAGACATTGGCAACACATGGTTAGGTGACTACACCATGAGTAGAAGCTTCTCAATATATTAGAATATATCAGATAGGATATTGTTTGATGACTATATGGAATGCTCCTATGATTGGTATGTAAATTACATGATTTAACATGTACAACAAGAGATTAAGATCTAATTGCAATGTGTGTATAGTTTTCAGGTAAGTGCATCCTAGTCATCTTACCCAAAGGTCAACTTAATGCATTGGTTTGTTTGCCCATAAGACCCATAAATATTAACAATCAGTAACTGTAACACATCCTATGAAGGGCCAAGTGGGGGGAGGGCAGGTCCTCTGTGTGTGTCTCAGTGCTATGGTCACATGACCAGTTCTGAAGGCCAGGTGTACGAGTCAAGCTGACCTGTTCACAGTTTGTTAGATGTGCTTGATACTACGGATAGCATTATTACATAGCTGTAATGGTTAAAGGCTATGGGCCACAAAAACCAAAAAAAAATCTAGGACTTTGCCAAGCATGTTGTAGAAATTCAATGTTTCTCCATACTATCAACCATTCAGTGATCATGGTCACTGAAAAGCAATTATTCTTTGCTGGGTTTTCACTGGTGGGTGTTAGAAATGTTCATTTCCTGCTTGGGATATCAGAAAAAAATCATTGGCAAATATGTGCATACACGTCAAATAACAATTTTAGAGAACCTTTGAAAATTTGGAAAAAATCATATGGAGTAGAACGTGTTGTCCTCTTGAACCACTTAGTAGGATGTTGCCTCCAGGTCTTCATTGGTCCAACTTCATGCACCTATAAAGACAAATGGTATATCCATTACTCACTAGGTTATGCCAAACCAAACAGAAGGAGGTAGGTGTGGACATAGAGGGAGCTGGGTGTGGACATAGAGGGAGGTGAGAGTGGACACAGGGGGAGGTGGGTGTGGACACTGAGGGAGGTGGTTGTGGACATAATGGGGATGTGTAGGAAGATAGAGGGAGGTGGGTGTGGACACGGAGGGAGGTGGGTGTGGATAGAGAGTGATTTGGATGTGGACATAGAGGGATTTGGGTAGACCCAAAGGGAGGGCGGGTGTGGACATAGAGGGAGGTGGGTGTGGACCCAGAGGGAGGTGGGTGTAAACACAGAGGGAGGTGGGTGTGAACAAAGAGGGAATTGAGTGTTGACATAGAGGGAGGTGGGTGTGGATAATGAGGGAGGTGGCCGTGGACATAGGGGAGGTGGGTGTGAACACAGAGTGAGGTGGGTGCTGACATAGAGGAAGCTGGATGTGGACACAGAGGGAGGTGGGTGTGGACAAAGAGGCAAATGGATGTGGACATAGAGGGAGATGAGAGTGGACACAAAGGGATGTGAGTGTGAACACAGAGGGATGTGAGGTTGGGCATAGAGCGAGGTGAGAGTGGAGAAAGAGTGAGGTGGTGTGGACACAGAGGGAGGTGGTGTGGACACAGAGGGAAATGGATGTGGACATAGAGGGAGGGGAGAGTGGAAAAACAGGGCAGTGGGTGAGGACAGAGAGGGAGGTGTATGTGAACATAGAGGGAGATGAGAGTGGACACAAAGGGATGTGAGTGTGGACATAGAGGGAGGCGGATGTGAACAAAGCGTGAGGTGGGTGTTGACATAGAGGGGATTGGATGTGGATATAAAGGGAGGGGAGAGTGGACAAAGAGGGCAGTGGGTGTGGATAGAGAGGGAAATGGATGTGGACATAGAGGGAGATGAGAGTGGACACAAAGGGATGTGTGAACACAGAGGGATGTGAGTGTGGGCATTCAGGGAGGTGAGAGTGGACACAGATGGAGGTGGTGTGGACAAAGAGGGAGGTGGTTGTGGAAATGGAGGGAGGTGGGTGTGGACATAGAGGTGAGTGGGTGTGGACAAAAAGGTAAAGTGGGTGTGGACAAAGAGGTAAGTGGGTGTGGACATAGAGGGAGGTGGGTGTGGACATAGAAGGAGGTGGGTGTGGACACAGAGGGAAATGGATGGGGACATAGAGGGAGGGGAGAGTGGACAAAGAGGGCAGTGGGTGTGGACAGAGAGGGAGATGTATGTGGAAATAGAGGGGGATGAGAGTGGACACAAAGGGATGTGAGTGTGGACATAGAGGGAGGTGGGTGTGAACACAGAGGGATGTGAGTGTAGGCATAGAGGAAGGTAAGAGTGGACAAAGAGGGAGATGGGTGTGGACAAAGAGGGATGTGTATGTGGCCATAGAGAGAGGTGAGAGTGGACACAGAAGGCAGTTGGTGTGGAAAAAGAGGGAGGTTTATGTAGACATAGAGGGGGGTGAGAGTGGACACAAAGGGAGGTAGGTGTGGACATAGAGGGAGGTGGGTGTGGACATAGAGGGAGGTGGGTGTGAACATAGAGGGAGGTGGGTGTGAACATAGAGAAATGTGAGAGTGGACACAGAGGGAGGTGGGTGTTGACACAGAGGGAGGTGGGGTGTGGATAAAGAGGTAAGTGGGTGTGGACACAGAGGGAGGTGGGTGTGGACATAGAGGCAGGTGAGAGTGGACACAGAGGGAGATGGGTGTGGACATAGAGGGAGGTGGGGGTGTTGACACAGAAGGAGGTGGGTGTGGACATAGAGGGAGGTGGGTGTTGACATAGAGGGAGTTTGGTGTGTACAAAGAGTGAGGTGTGTGTGAACAAAGAGGTCAGTGGTTGTGGACAAAGAGGTAAGTGAGTGTGGACAAAGAGGTAAGTGGGTGTGGACATAGAAGGAGGTGGCTGTGGACATAGAGGGAGGTGGGTGTGAACATAGAGGGAGGTGGGTGTGAACATAGAGGGACATGAATGTGGATACAGAGGGAGGTGGGTGTGGACACAGAGAGCTTTGGGTGTGGACATAGTGGGGATGGGTAGGAAGATAGAGGGAGGGCAGGTGTGGACACAGAGGGAGATGGGTGTGGATACAAAGGGAGGTGGGTGTAGACACAGAGGAAAATGGGTGTGGACATAGAGGGAGGTGGGTGTGGACACAGAAGGAGGTGGGTGGAGCAAGGAGTTGACTTTCACACAAAAAGTTAAAGTCCAAAAGCAAAATCAATGTTCAAAGTCAATTTCATTTCATTGCTGTCAAGCTGTCAAGGTGTCAACTCATGAATGCAAACCCACTTGTGACAGGTATCTTTTGGCTTAGCATGGTACACTCTATGTCTTTCTATATGTCTATACCAGCAACTACTGGGTAGCTATTGGTTCCCTCACACAATAACTGATGGTTCCATACCAAGTAGCTGCTGGTTCCAGCATCCCATAACTGGTGGTTCCCACCCACTGTAACTGGTGTTTCCACACCAATCAGCTACTGATACTGGATCCCATACCAAGTAGCTGCTGCTTCCCACACCCAGCACTTGGTAGTCCCATACAAATTAGTTGCTGTTTCCTGTACCCAGTACATACTGGTTCCCACATACAGTAGCTACTGCTTCCCACATCAGGTAGCTGCTGGTTCCCATATAAACTGGTTCCTAACCCAAGTAGTTGCTGGATCCCACACCCTTGCTGGTTCTTGTACCCAATACCTGCTGGCTTTCACATAGAGTAACTGGTAGTGGTTCCCACATCCATTAGGTGCTGGTTCCTGCACTCACTACCTGCTGGTTCCCAATTGGAGTGCCTGCTGGTTCCCACATCAGGTAGCTGCTAGTTCTGAAAACAGTAGCTGTTGGTTCCCATACAGTAGCTACTTGTTTCCATATCCAGTAGCTGCTGGTTCCGATATAGAATAGCTACCGGTTCCCATTCCTAGTAGCAAAAGAGTGATCTGGATAAATTCTGGATGAAAAGGGTCATATAAGTCAAAAATGGGCAAATTGGTAAAGTAGGTCATAAGCAGTCAAGATAGTTAAATAAGATAGTTTGTCGAAATAGGTCAAATTGGTTCCAAGTAGGTAAAATTGAATGAAATTAGGTCAGACTAGGATAAATTATGTCAAATTGGTTGAAAATGGGTCAATCAGGTCAAATTCTATCAAATTAGGTCAACGGTGGTAAGAATAGATCACATTGGTCAAAATTAGGTCCAGTAGGTCAAAGTAGGCTAAGGTAGGTCAAATATTGCGAAAATAAGTCAATTTGGTTAAAGGTGGGTCAAGGAGGTTAAATCAGGCTAAGATAGGTCAAATCAGGCTAAGATAGGTCAAATTAGGCAAAATAATGGTGAAAATAGGTAAAATTGTTCAAAAGAAGGTCAATTAGGTAAGGATAGTTCAAATTAGGTCAAATATCTTAAAATAGGTCAAATCAGTCAAAAGTAGCATGATTAGGTCAAAGTAGGTTAGAATGGGTCATATTAGGTCAAATATAGTCAAAGTAGGTCAGATTGGTCAAAAATAGTCATAGTCGACCTTATTTTGACAAATTTCGACATAATTTGACATACCGTAAATCCTTGCGTATAAGACGTGGCTTATGCACCCAAATTACACCCCATGTGTCCTATGGGATTTATCCCAACTCAGGGTGCGTCTTATATGTGAGGATATTACACTATATAACAATACTAAAGGGACCAAGATATTACCCCAGATCTGTCCTATATGATTTTACCAAAGTCAGGGTGCGTCCTATACACGAGGGGCGTCCTATACGCGAGGATTTACAGTAAATGACCTACTTTTACCTATTTCCAGCATATTTGACCTTACTTCACCTATCATACCCTACATTTTGACAAAATTGACCTACTTTTGACCAATTTGATCTATCTCAACCATATTTGATCTATCCTGACCTTATTGGACCTAATTGACCTACTTTTGATCAATATGACCTGTTTTCACAATATATGACCTTAATTGACCCATCCTGACCTAATTGACCTACTTTTGACCAATTCGACCTATTTTCACCATGTTTGACCTAATTTAATTTACTTTGACCTTATCGACCTATTTCTGACCAATTTGACTGGTTTTCACCATTTTTGACCTAATTTGACCTATCTTACCCTTATTGACCTAATTTTTACCAATTAGACCTATTTTCACCCTATTTGACTTAATTTGAACTATCCTGACATTATTTATCTTTTTTTGACCAATTTGACCTAATTTCACCATATTTGGTCGAAAATCATAGAAGGTTTGCATATGACGAATTTGGAGGTATTCCAGCCCCTACTCTTCGAATTTTAGTTTCCCCCTCTATTTTTTTGGCTCAAAGTGTCAGGCTGGATGAGATCTTTGTGTTACATATGGGTTTTGATGGTCCCATATGAATATTTTGGGCTCCAGGGGGTAAAATGGGCCTAAAATTGTCTGGGCGAAATTGTGTCTGGGCGAATGACATTTAGGGGCCTAACTTACAAGCCATGTTGGGGGCTTCATTTCCTACAGAAACAATCATCATACCTCCATGAAAATCTCAGGTCCAGACTATTTTGACCTGTAGATTAAGAAAATCACATTATCATTTATGTCAGATGTGTCCTTGCTATCATAAAAGAAGCATACTTATAAGAAATATTTTTCATGATTCTGGGCACATGTCTGGGCGAATGACATGTGAGGCCCCATATGCACACTTTCTATGATTTGTGACCATTTACTCTAATTTGTCCTATCCTACCCTATTTGACCTGCTTTTCACCAATTTGACATATTTTTCCAGCATATTTGACCTTATTTGACCTATCCTACCCTTATCGACCTACTTTTTATCAATTAGACCTAATTTCACCCTATTTGACTTAATTTCAACTATCCTGACATTATTTATCTACTTTTGACCAATTTGACCTAATCTAGCCATATTTACTCTAATTTGTCCTATCCTACCCTATTTGACCTGTTTTTTACCAATTTGACATATTTTTCCAGTATATTTGACCTAATTTGACCTATCCTACCCTTATCGACCTACTTTTTATCAATTAGATCTAATTTCACCCTATTTGACTTAATTTCACCTATCCTGACCTTATTGACCTACTTTTGACCAATTTGACCTATTTTCACCATATTTACTCTAATTTGTCCTATCCTACCCTAATTGACCTGCTTTTGACCAATTTGGCCTATTTTCACCATATTTGACATAATTTGACCTATGCTACCCGAATAGACATACTTTTGACCAATTTGACCTATTTTCACCATATTTACTCTAATTTGTCCTATCCTACCCTAATTGACCTGCTTTTGACCAATTTGGCCTATTTTCACCATATTTGACATAATTTGACCAATGCTACCCAAATAGACATACTTTTGACCAATTTGACCTAATTTCACCATATTTACTCTAATTCGTCCTAACCAACCCTAATTGACCTGCTTTTGACCAATTTGGCCTATTTTCACCATATTTGACATAATTTGACCTATGCTACCCGAATAGACATACTTTTGACCAATATTACCTATTTTCAACATATTTGACCTAATTTGACCTATCCTGACCCAATTGACTTATTTTGACAGCTACTCTTTTAAGAACTCGCAATTACCTGATTTGGAACCAGCAGGCACTCTATTTGGGAACCAGCAGGAAGTGGGTGCAGGAACCAGCACCTAATGGATGTGGGAACCACTACCAGTTACTCTATGTGGAAGCCAGCAGGTACTGGGTGCAAGAACCAGCAAGGGTGTGGGATCCAGCAGCTACTTGGGTTAGGAACCATTTTATATGGGAACCAGCAGCTACTGGATGTGGGAACCAGCATGTACTGGGTACAGGAAACAGCAACTAATGTGCATGGGAACCACCAAGTGCTGGGTTTGGGAACCAGCAGCTACTTGGTATGGGATCCAGTGCCAGTAGCGGATAGGTGTGGAACCGCAGTTACAGTGGGTGGGAACCACCAGTTACAGGATGCTGGAACCACCAACTACTTGGTGTGGAACTATCAGTTATTGTGTGAGGGAACCGATAGCTACCTGGTTGTTGCTGGTATAAACTTTGTTCATATAGAAAGACATAGAGTGCACCATGCAATGCTAAAAGATACCTGTCACAAGTAGGTTTTCATGAGTTGACACCTTGACAGTTTGACAGCAATGAAATGAAATTGACTTTGAACATTAATATTGGTTTTGGACTGTAACTTTTTTTGTGAAAGTCAACTCTTTACTTCAACTTCAATTTGACCCTTGTGGGCCACTGTAGTAGGTGTGTGTGGACACAGAGGTAGATGGGTGTGGACATATAGGGAGTTAAGTGTGGACACAGAGAGAGAGGGGTGTGGACATAGAGGGAGGTTGGTGTGGACACAGAGGGAGGTGGGTGTGTATATAGAGGGAGGTGTGTGTGCACTTAGAGGGGATGTGGACATAGAGAGGATGTGGATGTGTGAGGGGGTGCATGTGGACATGAGGCATGTGAGTGTATGTGGATAAAAGGGAATGTATGTACATAGATGGATGTGAGTGTGGACACATATACAGACATGTAAATATACTGGGACAGAAGGGGAATCTGACCATGAGTGTTGCAATCTACAACAACCCTGCATACAAGTAAAGTCACCTTCTGCTAGGTGCTTGTGTGAGTTACCCAAATTAGGCTGGCTGGGAATGGGTACACTGTATAAGAGGTAAGGTAATCAGTACACAAGGTGGGCCCACTATGACCTGGATTGGGAAAGGGTCTGACTGCCTCTCACACTTAGTTGTATAGTAATAGTATGCAGCTGCAATAAGGAGGGCTATTTCTGAACACAGCCAGTGGCCACACAATTACATGTATAGGGTTGCAATCATGCCTTCAGACGTACAATATCACATATTATTGCAAATAAAGATCCAGTCAAGTACTTAGGATTTCTTTTATGGATCATTGCAAATGCTGGTAAAGTGCTTGAATTAGCATTCATGAATATTGCACACAACAAGGTACAATGGCATTGGTAATATTGAGATACTAGTGCCATTTCCTATTTAGGATTGTAAGTGCCCTTATGAATAGAGCAGCAAGAAAATGGTGACCTTTGCATGTCATAATGAATAGAAAATGGTGAAAAATGGCAAATTTATGCTTACCCACTGTTACCCTCAGTTTTTGGAGACAGGTCTTGTGTGTAGGTGAGCCAGGTGGAAATGACAGCTGAGGTGGGGCAGTGTAGCCCAAACTGGTTGGTCCTGTTGGTGTTTGGGAGTGCTCAGTAGGTATCAGCAGGGGGTGAGGGGGCACAGGGGTGGTTCTATTTCCATCTGATATGTCATGTTCATTTTTCAAATCATACTCAAATATGTTCTCGACGGACACATGTCATAACATGGTATTTATGTGTTAATAGTCCATTAAATATCACATAGTTATAGTCCATTAAATATCACATAGTTCATAGTGAGTCTATACATGAGGTGTGATGGACCTAGGCATAAACCTGTTACAGTTTATTTTCAATGGATAGAACTATGGCATGCATCCCATATGAAGGAAGTCTGGTGTAAATTTGAGATTTCCCCAAATATTTTCCCCCAAAAATGACACAAAAGAGAGTCAGAAATGTTTTCCATGTGAGTATCTTGATGCTCATTTTTGAGAAGATTAATTCTTGACACTCATCAATGATTGCTGGTCTCATATAAGTACCAGTGGTTAGTGGGGGTGGGAAGGTGTTAAAATAACTCCTCAGCACTAAAATTTCATAAGTACCTGTCTTGGATATGGACCAGGGGTAAAGACCAAACCAAATGTCTGGGTATTTATTTAGTACAGTGAATAAGGCACAGTGGGATTTTGGGCGCTTTTACACGGTTAAGTAGACAGCACAGACAGTGTTAAATGATGCCAGTATATTTTTCATGGGAGGCTGAGTTTAGATATGCTTTTACATTCACCCATTTATGCCCCAGAAATCCCCCTCCCCATCTGACTAAAATGACCTGTTCTGTAAGTGTGTACCACAGGTGGTTTGCCTACACCCTACAACCTTGACAGTCTAAATTTAGCTGACTCTTTACTTAGTGCCCATAAACAACTTAGCATGCCCTATAATCATTGAGTGCCTATTTGCCAGGCCTCTGAATGCTACCTAACTCTTTAAGGTCTGCTGATGCAGTAGTGTAACGTGCCCATTGGCTGGCATGTTTTACCAATGAAGACTTGGGGAGTCTGCCTGCCAGCACTTCATTGGGGCATCATGCTGATCTTCCCAAAGCGTAAGCATGATGTTTGAATGTAGCCCTGGCTGCATTAATGCATCATGACAACCAAAATGCATTAGGGTTAGCCCTTAAAGGGTTTAACTCTGTTCAAGACATGTCTAGCAGACATGCACATTTAGTGAGATATCAATAAGGGTCATAATTATTAGAATGGGAGAGTGAGTGAGTAATAAATGTTTAACACCATTTCGACAACTGAGGTCATATTCATGGCAAGAACTACATTACACATCTTCACAGATGAATGTGTCAGTGCCCATGCATATGTGCACCACACACATATTAGAATGGGACACATAATATTATGATTCAATCAACTTTATGTATCAATTTTGTCAGTAGCTTAAGTCAATCAATTTTCCTTTTTTTTGGGGGGGGCAAGGCTCTCCCTCTTTTTTTTCTGCCTCGCTCTCTTATATTTTGCTCTCTTTCTCTCTCTTCCCTCCCTCTATTGCCTTCCTCTCTTTCTCCCGTTTCCCTCTCCCTTTCTCTCTCTCTCCTTTCCCTCTCCCTCTCTCTCTCTCTCTCTCTCTCTCTTTCTCTCTTTATATCTATCTCTCTTGCTCTCTCTGTGCCTCTCTTGCCCTCTCATTTCTTTCCATCTCACTCCCTCTCTCTGTTCTTTGGACCAAACCAGGATTCCATGCTCACACAGAGGCCCCTGGTGGACTCTGGCATCTTCACTTTATGCTGAAGAAGCAGACTTATGTGTATAAATCTCACTAGAGGGCCCTGTTAAAAACTGGGGAATATCAGGGTAATTTTACGGAATTGTAGGTACTATTCCCAGGATCTTCCCGAGAATATCTGCTCACAGATTCACCAGTCGTTCACGGGATTTTCCCGTGTCTTGTTTCGAGGGTATACAATACGCTCATTTTCCTGGGGTGTGTTACTCCAATAGTTACTGGTAGTAAGCAGGCTTATTGTGTTTCAGCAAGTATGAAAAAGCTGTAAGTACCGTACTTACCACTTTCAGATTTAGGACAGCTCAGGAAGGTGTCCTAGACTTTTTGGGGAGTATGCCCAACTTTCAAGTACGAAATTGGAAAGTATGCACTGAACTTGCTAGTACGGGACTTATTGCCTGATTCAAACCACCAATTTCTAGTACTACTTACATGAATCCTGGACTTACATTAACGCAACTTTGTACCGTACTCATATCTTTGCAAATTTTTGGTGATTACCCCTATTATCATTCACTATACTCTGTCTCTATTCTCATAGTTGCGTTAACGCAAGTTTGTACACTTGCATTAAAGCAACTTTGTCTGTGCAACACCCTAGATTCCTGCTTGCCTGCTACTCACAAATTTCATACTACCATAAATCCTCACGTATAGGACGCGTCTTATACACTAAAACTACCGCAGGGGCGTCCTATAGGATGGTCAGAAGTTGTGGGTGCGTCCTATATGCGAGGATTTTCTATTATAGATCAGTACTAAAATCACCAAAAAATAACCCCAGATATGCCTTAAAGCATTTCCTTGAACTCTTGGTGCGTCCTATATGCAAGGGGCGTCCTATACGCGAGGGTTTACGGCACCGTAATCTCCCGCGTATAAGGCGCGTCTTATACGGGGGGTTTTAGTTCTAATTGGATCCACAAGGGGGACACCAAGACCTTTCCTTTGATATGTTACACTACCATATAAGCTCATCTGCTGTATTTGGGGTCCAGGAGGGTCACGGGGGTCCAAACAGCACATAGCTTTTTGAATTTTGAAAATCCATTCATTAGAACAAAAGTTATGAATTTTTTATTTTTTTGACCATATTCTGAAACTCTGGGTGCGCCTTATACGCGGGATGCGCCTTATACGCGGGAGATTACGGTAGTAACTATTGGAGTAACAGACCCCTGGGGCCTGTTGCTCCAATAGTTACTAGTGGTTATTAGATTTATTGTGTTTCTGTGAGTATGAAAAAGCTGCAAGTAGGCTATTTGCCAATTTCCTTTTTTCATACTTGCAAATTGAGTTCCCCTACTAGCAAGTGTGAAATCATTCTGATTAAAAGTTACAAAGAAAATGTATAATTGATGAAGCCAGTCACTCCATACCCTTTGATATCAATAACATTACATTAATTGACAATTAAATAACATGCATACCTTGTTGTTATGAATATAAAAAAGTTTAGTTCAAAACTTGCAAGTATGCTAAAAGTTGCTAGTATGGTACTAATAGCCAGATTAAAATCACCAACTCATACTACTACTTATATGATTGATGGACTTTGTGCCCTGCTCACATTTTTGGTGATTACCCCTATTATCATTCACTATACTGTGTCTCTAATCTCAGAGTTGTGTTAATGCAAGTTTGCATACTTGCGTTAATGCAAGTATGAAAAAAAGTTGCAAGTATGTTCAGAGAAACAGTCTCAAAAGGTAATCACCTGGTGATGGATAATTTCCAATTTATTTACATTAACACAAGTTCATACTAGTAGTTATCTAACTATTTGGGCTGGACAGTGCTTTTTTGCTCATAACCCCAGTTCCTTATCCAGCCATAACGCACTCTCATACCTTTGCTTTGTCTTCAAGAAGCTGCTGGTTTCAATCCGGACATGTTAATAAATTGGAGAAGTATACAAAGTCAACTCCTCCATACATTTCCAGTTAAAACCGTTTATGGTTCAACGGGGAATCGTTCACCGGCCACTGTGGCAGGAGGCGAGCTTGCTGTCCACTATACCAAGGCGACCGGTGGTAGATATGAATCTACATCAAGGATTTGAAAAAGTTGTCTGACATACCTGATGTTTACACACCTCATTAGCCTAGAATCCATCGAACCTGGTGGAGTTATTAACAGAGAACCATCCTTAGATATCCTATATGAACATGCCATGCCTAATTCCTCCATTTTGTTTGAAATAAATAAGAATCCATTGATTTTCCATAGAGATATGTGTCGGCACCCGCCCCGTCGTCTGACCAGCTAACCTACATACGGGACCTTCCCACACTGTCAACACGAAGCCGAGCATGGTGGAGGCGGGTGGCGAAACGTATCGCTGTGGAAAATCAATGGATTCTTATTTATTTCAAAGAAAATGGAGACAAAATGAAGGCGAACACCAACTAGAGATCGTATAGTTGGCGGTGCTATAAGTACAGAACTTGACATGCTTGGATTATACCCAAAAAAATGTGTGTAAAGGTGGAGGTATGTCGGGCAGAACGACAACATGGCCACAACGGCTTGGCAAACCGAGCGGATCGTATGCACTTACAAAATGTCTTCTCCTGGATTAAATCTTGGGTTATAAGGTAAGAAATTTATATAAAATGGAGAAATATGTTCGATAAACGCCTTAATGTATGTTATGGGATCGCACTCGTGGGTTTATGGGTTAATAATCCACTCCAGGGTCATGGATTATTAACCCATAAACCCACTCGTGCGTTCCCATAACATACATTAAACGCTAAGTATCGGAGCAACAGGCCCCTGGACACAGGCCCTTGGTAGTGGTCAATATCGCGTCCAAATCGGTGCATTGAATCTAGCTCCGAGAAAACGTGTTGATCTACACAGACTTGACACTGACTGATACGCAATGTATAAGTAGTATAGCGATTGTGGGTCTGCAGCAGGCGGCACGCCCTGTTCTTTTGGTGAATGAGAAATGTTCATGGTACAGTCCTTACAATCCAGTGCTCTGATAACGCCCATGAGTCTGTATAAGGGGAATGGATCTGTCCAGGGTTTTAAATCCCTCAACTATCCCAATGCCAACCAGCTCATTATCAACGCGGCTGTAACTGCTAACAGCCCGGTTCTCCTCTATGTGGCACTCCAATTACATGTTGGCCGCACCCTGAACTTCACATTACCCTGTTCGCCTTCCATCCATGGTATTAGGAATCTGCTTAACAACGCTAGATAAGCTTTTCGCATATTATATACTGAAAACATCTATACATGTATCTCAATACATCCATAGTTTTATAAACATCCAACGTGCTCAGGGCCTCAGGAGCATGTTCTGAAAGCGAGCCTCAAGATGTGGTCTAATGTACAGTATACCGCAGAAATAAAGTTGTTTCGATATCTGTCAAAGAAATATTGTTATGCGTATTTGTAATCACTGTGCACACTTCAGGCAGGGTAAAAAGTCCCTGCAAAGATGTCATGTTCTTCTTACAGCAACCTCTCAGGGAGTTTATCATTGGCTTTGTTCTTGTAGACATAATCAAGAAAAAAATTTATACCGCTTCACAATATTCTACCTGCCAAAAAAGTGGGAATCGAAACAAAGCATGCATAGTTTCGGATGTATGTGCATGACACCAAATGCAAATTGGGATCATGTATTCTAAAGAATCGGACGGTGTCTGCTATTTCGTATAAGGTCGAATCCCACATGGCGAAAAATGCCTTAAATATCTCAGCGATTTTGAAACTCTTACGATTTTGGGTTCTACCCCGAATTCGCGAGAGCTATAACTACAATAGGGTACACAGAACACAAGGACACTGTTGTGTTTTATTGTAAAGCATTTATGATATGTTGTCCTGGTTAATGAGCATATCTCTGCCTGACATGTTTCCTATCCTAAAATCGCAAGGATATAAAGCATTAGCACAGTCTGCAGTGGGAGTTTGATATTACATCTTTCCCTTTATTCTCCTTTCAATTTAGGGCACCAGGGAGGCTATAAAACACAACTGACAAAATCGCTGAGATATTTGAGGCATTTTTCGCCAAGTGGGATTCGACCTATACCCATCGTGTAACATTCAGTGGCTGGAACCAAAACGCTTACACCTGACAACCCTACCATTTGCCACCTATCAGTGGATAGAGGGTATCGAGTGAGTGTATGCAAAGGGAGGTAGGAGCTGTCAGCAAGGCAATGTGAGGCCTGTTTCTGCCTGAACTCAAGACTCGGCGTGGCGTGAAATTGGTCTTGACTAATGTGTTGATCATTGTAATGCTCGTTGGGCCGTGCCAGTAAAGACCGAGCATCCTGCCTGCCTGCCGTTTTTGTTCCGTTTATTTATTTATTTATTCATTCATTTATTTACCGTGGTAAAAGACCACCGCCAGTGTGCGGAAACGTTTATCACGGCGATATGCACACAGCAAGTTGTCCACACGCCCCCTCATCGACTCCAGTGCTCTCCTCACACTCACTTCTATTATACAAACAACCCTATAAAAGCGAAAGACGATCATGACTGACCGAACCGTCCCTATAACCCCTTATCCTGATCCTCTAACGCCTCCCACCAACCCCTCCAGCTCCTCACTCAAACATCTCTCTTACCCCTCATCTCCCTGATGGATGGCCTTGACCTCTGCGTCCCATCAACAGGAAGGTCAGCTCTGAAGGTCAGCCAGACACTTCCGGCCACTTTTACGCTGGATGGCCGCGTCGCGGTGCGTGCCCTTCCTTGGCGCGTGTGTTACTACGCCGCGTCCAGCGCCGATTGGTGATTTAGCCGCTGGCGTAGCCGTGGACTTAATATTCAGCCCCCTCCAATTACCCCCACAAATCAGCCAGGCCTTATTCCCGACATGAGCGCGGATAATCCCGCGCCCTTGTAGCGTGTCCACGCTGCGGCAGATTGGGGACAAAACCCGCGCCGGAAATTTAGGCGTCGCGGCTCCAGCGGCACTGAAGACGGATGGTCGGGCGTCCGGGTCGCGGTGAGACCCCGATTCCCGGTTATTGGTCGCGGTTATCTGATCGTAAATAACAGTATCGTGTCTGGCCTGCTGCCACCCGCCGCCTACAACCCCCTAAGGCCGCCCTGATATACTTCCCTGGGCATCCCCCCGTCTATATAGGACTCAGTATGGAGGCCTAGTGGAGCCACCATTTTGAATTTCGCTGGTTGAGGTAAAACCCACTGATAACACATACCATGATGGGTACCTTGTCCCTGGTTAACACCCACTTCCAGGGACATGGTGGTCCCATCTTATCAGTTCTTATCAGTGTGTGTTGCTGGTACCTCACTTCTTCTAGAACTTCTCTTGTGGTTATCACTATAATGTAGGCAGGGTCCTTGGGGACGGTCCACGGTTCAATAATGGGACGGTGAACATGTGTAGCATGGTTTACAATACAACACTGGCCTATACCTGTTGTGAAACTCATAATTACAATTCTATCGTGTAATGTATAGACACACTCTATCGGAAAATGAGTTGTATGTTTTGCCTTCGTCCCTGTTGCTATGGTGACGAGTGTGGCAGTTTAATACATGTTGTATATTGTCCATTTTCGCCTTTCTCTTTCTCTGTCTGTCTGCCTGTCTGTCCGTCTGTCTGTCTGTCTCTGTCTCTCTCTGTCTCTCTCTTTCACCCCCTGTCCCTAACCCCTCCCCCATCTCTCTCATGCAGTCTCCAATTTTCTCGGTGACATCCTTTTTCTGTCACTTTCCTCGAAAGCTCAGGGTCGCATTTTTTCACCCATAGCTTCCGGGGACTACTTGATCCGCAAGTAAAATCTGCCGGTTGCTGCTTTCACCTGCAGTCATTCGTCGTGCAATATGAACGAAGTGATCATGTCTCCGCCCAAAAGGCACTTCCCCTTCAATAAATCGGTTTTCCCAGGAGAAAACCAAACAGATCTGCCAGGTACTCATCTTTCCTACAGTGCTGACTGGTCTGTGACCATTAGCGTGTGGGAAGTGAATTAATTGGACTGCACTGACCATGCTTAGAGTGCTCCAAACCCAATGTGGATGGACACGCAACATGGCCATGAGGTGCAAAGGCGACGTGAGGTTGTCAGCTGGTGGTTGTTAGGTCAGACCCTGGAGGAGGAAGTACGTCCATGATGAAGCATAGAGCCCTCCTGGTGCTCTGCATAAGGAGACCAGGCTTAAAACACGCTCCTGAAAGGTACGTGGCATCTGGCTAATAAAAAGCACCCGGTGCAGATTTTACTCTTGCAAATGTTCACGTCTCGGTGTCGTTCCTCGTGATGTGACACGGTTGATTGGTAGTTTGCATGTGTTTGCTTTTCTAATGGTGCTTGATTTACCCTGTGTGTGAATAAAGGAGGTGCTGGTGGCTGAAGCAGGAGAGTGGACAGAATGGAAAATGACAAAAAAATGAGAGAGAGGAGAGACAAAAAGAGCGAGAAAAGAGAGAGAGAAAGGAGAGAGAGGGGGGAGAGAGAGAAACATACAGGCAGAGACAGACAGACAGACAGACAGACACAGGGAATCAGATGGAGAGGTAGGTAGAGGGGCAGCCTGAAACAGAAAGACAGGGAATCAAAGGCAATCAGACAGAAAGATAGATATGCTAAGATAGAAACTGACAAAGGCAGAGCATAAAGGACACCGGGTGAGTGCATACATAGGCATACATACAGCGCCCCTCTCTCATGCGAGATCCTTGCCCCCATAAAAAGTCTATATCCATATTATGGTTATTCACTTTCTTCACTTTCACGCCAATGCATGTAACTGTGTAGATTGATTTTTGTGGGTTTTTTTTCAACACCTAACGTTTATCTCTTATTTCATTTCCAGGTGAGTGTGCTATCTAATGATGACGCTGGCATCTCAATACAAATAGCAGATAAGTGATGTCTCCTGCACAATCATTCTACACTTAGATGGTTTATCGTTGTCGTAAGGGGGAGATTCCACAAAAACAAATTTTCATGTAAAATAAATGTAAAACACATCAAACCTGTACATATTATACATGGTTGGAAGCGTAATCAATACCTCTATCAATTTCCTTCCAGCAAGTAATATTTTGTTGTCTATGGAATGTTTACGGAACAAAAACATTCTTTTTTAGTTCATTTTGCTTAGAACAGCACTAGGGGGTAGAAGATTGTCATAATCTTCAATTTTGATGAGTGGAGAACAATCTCGGAGGGATTTCCGAGGGCACTTTTTTTTCTTTTGATGATACTCCAATTATTAAAGTCTACAGAGCCGTTCAAAGTTGGGTTGTCATTCAAAAAGTGTAATTTACAAGGGAAAATGGGCGAAAATAGGTGAAAATTACACTTTTTGAATGACCACCCAACTTTGAACAGCTCTGCAGACCTTAATAATTGTAGTATCAAGAGAAGAAAAAAAAGTGCCCTCAGAAATCCCTCCAAAATCCATCTGAAATCATTAGAAGTAACATAGATGACATATTTTTATCCTATTATGATGTTCTAAGCAAAAGAAGCTAAAAAAAAGAACGTTTTTGTTCCATTGTCATTCCATAGACAACAAAATTTACAGGATGGAAGGGAATTGATAAAGGCATTAATTACACTTCCAACCATTTATAATATGTCCAGGTTTATTGAGGTTTTCACTTATTCTATGTGTCAAAATGTTTTTGTGGGAGCTGCCCCTTACGACCCCTTAAAGTATAAATGCAAAAAGTAAAATCTCGTTTATAGAAAGGTAAGCCTGAAAGCAAGCCCCCATTGTCGTCCATTTTCATCGTTTTAATCCCCATAAAATTTTATTGGATAGTGTGACCATGTGTGGCTGTGAAATTCTCTTTTAAAACACATGGCGGGTAGTCCGATCCATGCAGGAGCAATTATATTTTAGCATCCCGACCGTGGCTTCCCGTGAATGTTTTGAGCGCGTGTGGAAATTAAAGGAAACCATTTCACCAGGAAAAATAATATTAAGGTCTCATCTGACGTGTTTATTAAGCCACAATGACGTGTTTCTAACGCCATGACGTCATAGTACCATGACACTTTGGTGACCTGCCTGTTGCTCGATGTAGTCCATGCCGCAAAAGGGTCAACAACTTTCACCCAACACTCGCCAAAGTCCAGGACCCCATCTCGCCCGAAACCTCATTGATTTTGTGCCATGAACCAAACTACATTCCATCCATTTCCGGTGCCGACAGTGCTACCTCGTGCTCAGAGGTTGGTATTGGGGGTGTGGGGAGTCGGGTGGAAAGGCCAGGGTCATGCAAGGACAGGAGAATGAGCAGGGGCACGGGCATTGGGCAGTGGGCCGGGCTGAGACAGGAAGCCACGACCTCCCCGGCCCTAACCTAATAGGTGATAGCTAAATGAGGTCTGAATAGTGGTCGGGAGGCATTGGAGGTTGAATCCCACTAAAGAGCAGCTCAGCAGGTGTTGAATTACATGAGGAGCTGCTCAGTGGTTGGCCTCCTATAGAATAGGAATTTTAGTAAAAATTGTATACACTCCTGTGATATGATTGCTTATACATGTCTCCCAATATTGCACATTCTGTAGTGCATAAAAAATGATGCGGAAAAGCGGTAATGAATTTGGTTTCATCGCCATATCTGGTTCTCAGCAGTTGATGTTGTTGGTGAACATTAGCATTAAAACCTGAACTTTGTGTTCGTTGAAAAAATAACTAATCATCCTTGGTGTATTGTAAATATTTTCCACTTAGAAGTATCCCCACGTCCCCTTAAATATGTACATGCAATGCGTCGTACATAATACTATCTCTGAGCCTTCGGTGAGAGTCTATCCTCTCAATCTACCCAACCATCCCCCTGCAACCATTGAAAAGGATTTGCTTTGAACTGGTGTACTTTACAAGAACGTAAATCTCATACAATGCAGAAACACGTCGATTGACTTTATGTACATCTACGAATGCAGTGAAACTTAAAAGCATCTTTGATATTCAGCAGATCTTGCTCATAAGTTTGCTACTTCCTTGAACGCCAGGTCAATTACGTGGGCACAGGCTCCATGTACCTGAGTTATATTGGA